>LUCG01082890.1:0-13559 GCA_001633085.1 Carthamus tinctorius | reverse complement strand
GTGGTTTTGTGCTTGGGAGCTTCTTGAATGAGACGATTCCGCTGCGGCAGAGTGGGCACGGGATCGAGCCCGGCGGCCCGTTGGGTGAGCTCGAGTTGTTGCTTGTTGAACAGAGATATAAAGCGCATCGAGTACAGAGTTCATGCAAACAACCTGTAGTTAAGAAATCAATGGTTTGCGATCTTTATCAAATCCTTTTAGGTTTTGCATGTAAGATTGGGACTTTAGAAGGCCCGGTGACATTCAAATGAGAACCATAAATATTTTGTGAACGTGAAAACCAAATATTTGTCTTATTCATGATGTATACATGTATTCATGAAAACTTATGATATCTTAATTGTGAAAATGCATGATAAACATTAATAACATTAATGGTTATTTAGAGTTAGAAGTATAATCATTTACAAACTCAGAAAATCGTATAAACAAAATTACAAACCGGGTTTCATATGTTGTTTCACATATGGAACAACATGTGTGAAAATAAAGTGTTTATACAGTATTGTTTCATATTCATACTATTGTTTTGTGTATGAAAAAAAGCAGTGTCAAACGTTTTACATGTGAAATAACAGGGGTATAAACACTGCGTTTTCACACGTATTGTTGAAAACTGGTGTATAAGTTTGTATTAACTATTGGGTCTATAAAAATGAAGAGTTATTCATCATGAATTAGTTGGTTTCTGTATTCTAAGAATATTTAGGGTTGTTATTTTGCTGTACCTGATGCCGCAACGGTGCACCTGTTTTCCAAACAAACGGCACAGGGATCGGCAGCATTCTGAGGCGGCTCACCGCTCCATCCACATTCTCTGCATGCACAAGAGGCTGAATTTTGAACTCAAAATAGGCAACTTGTTATAATTGGAATGAGATCTTATAAAACAAGTTCAAGAACTTGAACCCTTTTGCATATTGGTCTAAAACTTGTAAAGAACTTCCATCCACATTGTGTAAAAAGAATGTAAAAGTTGACTTTTGAAGTCAAATAGATAAATTTCAAAATTGGTTGAAATTCTATAAACAAGTTCAAGAAAAGTAAACATGCAAGAACCCTTTTGGACATTGGACTAAAATTTGTAAGAAAACTTGATCAACATTTCTATGTCCATGCAAAAACGAAATAACTTTAGAGGTTGACTTTTGAAGTCAAATAGACAGATTTCAGAAACTGTTTAAACTTTTACCCCAAAAGAGATCCAATTTTTTGATAAATTCATGAACCCTTTTGAATATTGGTGTAAATCTGTAAGGAAGTTCAAGTCTTGTTTGCCAATGATCTGAAATGAAAGAAGCTTGAAGAGGATGGTTACCGAGCAATTTTGACCACGCTTATTAGCGGGCGGCACAGGTATGGAGAAAGGAGAGTAGTTACTCGGTCTTGTGGCGGTGTGCTAAGAATTTCCTCCAACCAATCTCTATGCCACGAACGAGCAACCGCTAAGGGACTCCATCTTTTTAGATACATAAACACATAATACTACGAGTTAGTCCAAGATTCACTAATCCTACATCTGGTTTCGTAGAAAAGATAGGTTCACATTCGAGATTTAGAGGTTTTTTTCTTCTTTCTATTAAGATATGTCTGAATAAAATGGTTGAATGTGGACAACAGATGACATAATGATTAAGTTAATAAGTTGTTAAGCTAACATGCCCTTAAACAAGTTCTTGGAGCAGTCTCATACCCTTTTGCGTTTCTAGCGTATATATTGGCACCCCTGGCTATCAGAATCTGATTCATATTCAAACAGAAAGAAGTATATCAGCTAAAGATCCTTTTAACATAGAGTAAATTCATTTGACTTTTTTAACTTTCTTGAAAGAATGAACCTACTTGACAACATTGTGGATTTCCACCATATGCAGCATAATGAAGGGGTGTGCTTCCAGCACCTGAAACCACAAAGCCATTGGTTCTACAATCTCATATTCACATTCCCACACCACATCAGCTTTCTCCAACAGTTTTTAGGCCATATTCCACAACCATAAAATAGCTTATTTTTTGAGCTTATTGAAAAAATCTCCATTTGGTGAGACATAAGCTATCTTTTTTAAACGCTACTCTAAGTAGCATTTCATTAGCTTAAAGGTTTTTTTTTCACCTATGCCCAATTAACTTTTACATCATTTTACATTGTCATTTAGTTTACAGTTTTTACCAAACATGACTAGTTTATCAGCTAGCTTTTCAGCTATCAGCTAGTTTGCAGAACATAGCCTTAGCAGTTATCCAAAGGGTAAAGAACTACCTATTAAGTCAATCGTAGTACCATCTTCCACGGTGACCTTATTCACAGCCGCTCCCAAATCAAGGAGTAAATGCAAGCTATCAACATGCCCATTTAGTGCAGCCATATGAAGAGCAGTCAAGCCTCCATCAGCAGGCCTATTGATTATCTCATAGAGAGAGTTTCTGTAAATAAAGATTCAATTCTATCACACCCCACATACAAAATTCAATCAAAAAATCAGAAATTTTACTAAAGGATCAATAAAGATTTCTTGAAAGCATACCCTTCGTTGGATCTAGGAACAAAACCATCAACTCTTCTTGATCTTTTCTTTATAAGTTTATAAAAATCAGCAATGCTAGGGATATGATCAGCAAGGAGGATCCTAATGCAACGCGAATGTCCATTGAGAGCAGCCAAATGCAATGCAGTACCACCGTTTAAATCATCCTTCTTGTGGATCTACATTCGATGGTTATTCATTAGCCTAAAAAGTTTCTATTTTTTGACATTATTATCGGTGTTAAAATGGAATGCAGTAAAAATACCACAGCTTAGATAATCATTCGTACGTTGGCTTTGAAAAGAACGAGGGTCAACATAACCTCCCAATGACCATATTGACAAGCTTGCATCAAAGCAGTCTGTTCACATGAAAATAGATTAACATTATCTTCATATATATGCCAATAGAGGGAGGTTCAGGAAACCTAAAAAAAATAGAAAACTGAGGAACACCCTCGTAACCATTCATCTGGGCGGTATGCACTTGTGCATACATGTAAATTAAGTTATTTTTTGGTTTTATGCACATGTGCATGTTACAAATTACTTGTATGTACAACTTCATACCGTTCAGATGAAGGGCTAACGGGGTGTTTTTCATTTTTTTATTCTTTTACGGTTTTCCGTTGAACCAATATATCTTCATTGTAATATGATCAAGAAAGTTATAAGTTCTACTAACCTGCCCGCGATGATTCCTGAGATCAATATCAACCCCTGACTCAATCAATAGCGAAACGATCTAAAGGCAAATAAGGAAACATGATGATGTTAAAGATTGATTTTTATTAAGGAATACATAAAAGCAGTTACAAATTAGATAACTTCAATCAAGAAACTATTACCTCATGGTGACCTTGAGCTGCAGAGTGATGAAGGGGTGAATTTCGACCGCCGAAAGTGGAATATTTTGCAAGTCTTGGGTTGTATTCTAACAAAGCTTTGGCTTCTTGAAAATCACCATCTCTAGCAGCTGACACAAGACGCTCTCCAGAGGCTGAGCACCCAAAAGAATTGCCCACAAGACTCAAAAATCTCATGCCTTTTTTGTTTTCTTTAACAAAATCCCACAATTGAAAAGGGTTTCAATTTCAATTTCAATTTCAATTTCAATGTCTTTCTTCTTATATTTGGTAGAACAACAACAATGACCCACATCAAATCAAGATTTCTTGGTGAATTTTCTTTAACGAGAATTTATGAAAACCCAATTAAAAAGATGGATGACGAAATATCATTTGTTGCTTCTATTTGCACACAAGTTCTTTGTTTTTTACCAAACTAATAACAACCAAACAACAAATCGCTTTCACAAATATAACATAAGATTGAAAGATATGCTTTTCTTCCAAATGTTTACCAGCTTTTCAACTATAGATACGAAGATTTGGTACCTTAAAAACTACGAAAATTAATTACAATTCTATACACGATTGATTAAGAAATTTGGTATCTTCAAAGAATCCTATCTTGTTTCACTAATCGACTCAAACCGACTTTAGAATCATAATCCAAAGTTTATCCAAAAGATATAACTTTCTGCACTAATCGACACAAACCCACTTTAGAATCACACATATTCAACACCCAATTAATGGTTTCCCGTGAAATTCGGATGATTTGAGAGAAAGAAAAGCAATAAAATACAAGTGTGTTCTTGAGATAGAATTTCGGAAAAATGACAAAGATTGGTATGAGTTCACGTATAGACAAAAGGGTTTTCTGAAGAAGATCCTCCATGCCAATTGGAAATTGTGATCATAATCATGGTTTTGGTTTGGGGAAATTTTGGGATCAAAGACCCACAAAGACAGTGATGACCCACCAGATGTTTGATGAAGATTGGGTATGAAAAATGATAAATTGAAGAAAATTACAAAAACAGTCCCTGAATTATTTTAAATATTGCCTGATTGGTCCTTTGACTAATTTTGTATTAATCTATCCAAATGAATAATTAATTCTTAAATTGATAAGGATTGAGGTCGACTAAAGAAAAGACTTGGTAATAATCATTAGCGGAGCTTGATAAAACAAAGTCAAAGTTCAAGAGTCATCCCTCCTTTCTGTTATTCATGAAATATCTTACAAAGTAGTTATTACGAACAGACTAGCATCTTTACTTGACGTTTTTCATGGTTTTTGGGTTTTATCCTTAGAACTGTTTCTATAAATAAGTATTGTTGTTTGACAGATTCATTGTCATTGCAATAATTTTGTAGCTTGTGGGTTTTGTCATCAAATATTTCAATTTTTATTCAGCTGATTAAGAGTATCTAAAGTAAGGGTTTTTACAACATCCTTTTTTGGCACATAAGTATCGTCTCAATATGTAGGAGTTCTACATCGATTAGACATTGACTATTTCTCTTTAATATATGTTGGAACATCACTTCTCTTCTATTTCTAATTACTCTTTTGATAAATCGTTTAATGGAGTTAAATATATTCTCAAACATTAAAAAAAAAACTCAATGGAACTTGACGGTAGAGATACTCATAAGAACCAGCAGAAGAAACTCAAGAGGAACCTCTATTGTGGGTACTCTAGTTATTTAGTTTTGTGATGATTAGAGGCCTGCCAATGCTTATTAACAAGTAATGAAGTTTGGTAAATTAGAAAGTGATACTTTGACTATCTCATAGCAAGTGATGAGACTTTAAATATGGTAAATCACAATAATCGTCCTTTAACTATTTCATAGCCTACTAGTCTTAGCAACTTTTAATAACTAGATCCAAATAAAAAGTTATTAATCTTCATAGAAGATTTTTATCATTCAGAGTTGATGATAAAGAGGAATTAAACTCAACAGTTTATAAAGAAACTTATAAAAGAGAATTATCAATGAAAATCTTCCACTACTTCACAAATTGAAAACAACATCATCATAGATTTTGTATTTAATAAAACCAAATGAACTAGTTTATTGAGGATCCGACCTTGATTATGATGACTACTGGAACTTGTTAAAATATAGCAGATTATACAAGAGAAGTCTTTAAATTGCTTCACAAATTCGTAGATTTTGTCCTTTGAATGCTTTGTGTTTTTTTTTTCATCTTGTAAGTTCCTAATCGATAATCATTCCTCAACCAGTTAAACCAACCCAACCAATTAAACATTGTAATCAAATGAGAGATGTGTAAATTGTGTGTTATGATATGATCTTCCTACTGTCTTTTATGTTATTTTATAGCTCTTCCTTACATTTTTATCTCCTTTGATAGGTCCAAGGATCATCAATTATGTCTTCAAATCTAATTGGTACACATCCCAATCCTTACAAACAACAAAACCTTGTTTCTTTCCTTGCAACATTACTTCCTTTATCTATATGTTTATTGTTGATACTTATGAGATTTCTTCTATTGTTTTCCAACTATCCTTACGCAGATATAGAATTACGAAAGGGGGGAAATCATATAAAAATCATGTAAGAGTTAGAAAACGTGAAAACCAGTTTGCGTGTGTTGTTTTGTTTCATAGATGAAACGTCAAAGAATGGTTTGCTTGTAAAAAAAAACACAAAAATATGAGTATACATGAAACTCATATATGTTATTTCACCTATGAAACCGGTTTCATGGTTTTTAACGTTTTAAAGACTTTTTTTCGATGACGTCAAACCATCGTTTCTTAACATGATCGCTGAAAGATCAGGTCAAACCCTCTCCCCCTTCTTTTTCAAAGGGTTCGATGTGAAAATTGTTGGAATGTATAAGGGTGATTTTGGTAATTAATTACATTCACATGGATCCAAATATCCAATTTAGACATTTTAGCATTGACGTGGATGGGGAAGTCAAGCATGGGTTCCATGATTGGTCATTATTAGGGGATCAAGTATGCTCCCTTTCACTTTTAATCTTAACTTTAAATTTGTTTGGTTTTTTTGCTGGCATGCATGTTAGCTATAATTAAATTGCGACTCATGTTGTTCTATAGATCTATATATAATATTTTTAAAATAACGGATGAATTATATAGAAATTAGATCATGTTCTCATGTTTATTTTAGTTATCATATTTTAAAAACGTATATGTTTACGGGTTTATAACATGACTACTTTGTTATCGGTATAATCTGTTTATGGTAGGTGTTTGTATACTTTGTGCCGATGATGCTCCCTAACTCCCTTTACTTCTTGTTTCAATGTGTTGATTTGCTGCAAAAACATGAAGATGGATGGAAGGTTATGGATGCCTGACATTATGCTTATGTCAGGCTGTCCATGACCTTCTAAATTCCAATGTTTTCTTCCTTGACGGCCTTTCAAATTCTAAACGTTCACGAGAAGGAAGACGTTGGAGATTTGGAAGGTCATCGATACCCGACAATATATTTATGTGGATAGTTATTGATTTTTGTCATGATTAAAATAAAGTAATTTTAGTTTTCAACTCAACATTCTTAGGATGCCTATTATATATGCTATAGGTACTTAATGGTGTATTTTGGAAGTATAATCCCTAAAATAAAAATAAAAAAAAGTTGATTTCATTTTTATGCATTTTGTCCTAAAATAACATCTTCAGTCAATTTTCCTTAATAAGAAAAATAAAGATTTTTAACAATTTTTTTTTGTTTTTATACATTATTTAAAATATTTATTAAAATAAAAAAAGTAGCATAGAGGGTCAAATTCCCAAATTTAAAACTCCTAAAAATTACTTAGGTCATACACTTGAAATTAAATGTTTAGAGGTAAAATAATATTTTATTAAATGTATAAATATTTTAATAATGTAATTGATATTTTAATCTTTATAATTGAGGAATTAATATTAAATATTATTTTCTTGAGATCTTGAACTTTGATTCTCCATTTTGAACTTTGATTCTTCAACAGATTTTTTAAAATTTCTCTCTATCATGGAGAACGAAAGTTAGATTTTTCATTTAGAAGATAACATCGTTACTTATATTATTAAAAGAGTAAACTCTAATTTTGGTTCCTGTAATTTATTGAAATCTTTAAAAGTCGAACCTAAGCTTGAATGATACCCCTTGGACTTTGATGATTTGGGCCGTTGCCCAGTACACTTACCGATAGCCCATAGGGCTGGCCCCCTAATTGTAAGTTAAATTAAATGATTTTAAATACTAAATTTTAACGTTTGAGATGATTAATAATAACCAAGGTTCTAAATGGCGTGAGGCGTGGCGTGGCGGCGAGTCCAAGCCTCAAGCCTTACGAGTTACGACGAGGCCATAGCGTTTTTCAAGGCGTGACTTAAGGCGGCAAATCTGTATATATATAGTGTGTATATAGATGTCCTTGTATCTCAGTGTACTAAACTATAATGATTAAAATTCATTTAAAACTATAAACAAAAGAAGATTTATGTGTTGGTTTTTGATAAAATATACAAAGCTTATAAACCATAAATTTGATATAAAAAAATAAAAAATAAAAAACTATTCGCACCTTATAACTCGCCATAACCTGCCTTATAACCCGCCATAACGCGCTATAACACACCTTAACGCGCCTTAACTCGAACGACGCCTTAGAGCCACGCCATGGCCTTTAACATGGCGGCGATGCGACACCATAACGCCATAACGCGTTTTTTAGAACCTTGATAATAACCATCATCGTCAATTATAATGGGTTATATATTAAGTAATTTATTAATTTAATTATAAGTATATAACTAATAAACCTTTTGTTTAAATATAAAATTTAGAAAACTATTAATGACTTGTCTTTATTTTTTGATGGGTTTTTTGTGAACTTTAAAATGGCACTTTAAGAATTGTCAACGCTTTTCAGATGAAAGCAATATTTGGTTAGAATATACGATGAAAGGTGCATTTTGATTGCAATTTGCAAGTGGTCCATTTTGAAATAAACTAATTAATATCTTTTGGGATGTCAATTATTGAATTATAACTTATAATCTATAAGAATGAAAAAACCAAGTGTGAAAATCTTGAAATTGGAAAGTAAAAACAAATTAATTTGATTGGTTTCAGTTTTGAGAGAATAAGCATGTTTGTTTTCGGTTAAAATAATTTCAAGCTGATTTATGATAAATCGAATGTTTTGTTTTTATTCATGTGATCAAGTGTTTATTTTTTATTACAGCCATCTGTTTTCTATCTTCTCCGTCGGAGCTTTATTTTCTTTTTCATTTTGTTTATTAGTTTAATGGATTTTTTAAATTGAAAAAGGAAGTTTTGTTTAAATCTTGATTAGATGTTGAACCAAATACAGTTGAACTATTTTTTAGATTAGATTTTTAGTTTATACAACAAATTAATTAATGAAAAGGAGTTAGAGATGTAAGCATACGAGTTGGATTGGTTGGGTTGAAGACATTTAAAAACAACCCAGTTCAATATTTGCGGTTTAAAAAATCTCAATCAAACCTAAATCATACAGTTTGGGTATGGTTGGTCGGGCTGAAACTTTGGTACATCATTTTACAATCTAGCTAAACAAATGAAGTAAAATTGTGAATGAAAACATACAAATAAAGCTAACAATCAATTTAAGTGATACTAACAAAATATTTGCATGAAACTTTATACGAAGAAAATTTGGGAGTAAGAATGAAAATGAAAATGAGACAAGTTTCCATTCCTAATCTAGTTATGTATGAAATTTTGGCTTATGTAAGAATGGACATAAAAAGAACTTCTTTCATTTTTATTTTCATTAATTAACCTTTAATACTTCTAATCAAATATCCTATAACAATTATATGTATTAATTTATGCTTTAACAATCATATAAATTCATAGTATCAACATGCAATTGGATCATCATGTTGAGTTGAAATGACCCTAATCCTATTCCAATAAAATCGCTATGTTTTAAAATTTTACTTCTCCAAGAATCCCCTTACTTCTTCATGCAGAATACTCAAAATAACAATTCAAAACACTAGAGGGCGTTTGGTTGAGGGTATTGGGGAGTCAGGAATGAGAATGATAATGAAAACTGTTGTTTGGTTTGATATTATATAATCGAATCATTTTTGCAGATCCATTAATTTCCATTCCTGACCAAATTGGGGGGAATGGAAATTTTATTTCTACTTGATTTTTTTCCATGCATTGTTCCATGATAGATGTTAAATGAAACATCTTTTGTATTTTCAAGTTGGAGAAACATATCTTTTTTATAATGAAACAATTTTTTATTGATTATATTGGGTTAACCAAATAGCATCAGTGCAATGCTTATTCCTATTCTCATTCTTTCTGCATTCTGATTCCTATTTTCATTCTCATTCTCTGAAATAAACCAAACGCATCCTAAAGTTTAAAGGGAATTTTTATGTGATTGGCCAGCTTGTGTACCCATAAGCCCATTTATACTTATCATAGCCCATTTATAATATTAATTCCCAGCCCACAAACTAAAACGAATTAGCATCGTGAGGTTTTATGAATTGGTTTGACTTAAATTACGATGTTAGCTTCATGATGGCCACATCTTAATTATGTATCACTATTCACTATAATGACTAAGGGCCGCTTATTAGCCCTTACTGAGTAAGTGTTAACCTGGGTAAATAATGTTCGATAAAAGAGTTTATCAAGTATTTTTAGTAAGTGCTTACAAAAAAAGAGACCATTTAAACCTTTTTGCAATTTAAGAAAAGTCACTTCTTTAAATTTAACATAAAACACACATTGGCTAGTCGGTCCATTTTCGCTCACAATCTTTTCAAATGATGTCTCCACCGTGCTTCCACTTCCTCATCTCTGCCACCTTCCTCCATGTCTCTTCAGCCGTCAACGACAATGACGTAGACAACAACCATCTTTTTCGACCCATTTAATTTCACGACCAACCGGACTAGGACGAATGATTGTGACTACGACCACGTGTTTTGTGCTCATCTTTGTTCAACAGCTCCAATCGAGTGGTTGTCGGAATCGACCTTAACCATGCTGATATCACTGGTTACCTTCCGCCGAAGCTCGGTCTTCTTACCGACCTCACCGTCTTCCACATTAATTTCCCAACAGTGGTTTTATCTTTGCCGATGTTGAAGTTCTTGGACCTCTGGTTCAACGAATTTGAAGGGTCTGTTCTTGGAAAAAAGGAATCATTGATCTCCAAGGGCCAAGGGACTGCCATTGAGAGGGAGATAGTGTAGAAAGAGAGGAGAGAAAGAAAGGGTACTCATGGAATAATCAGATCTGACCCAGGTAAGTATCATTTTGGTGCTGGCTCGGTAAGATCTTAGTTAACATCCCGATCAGAGCTCGGTCAAATTTTGGCATTTGGTAAGCAGTCTCACTGCTGACCGAGATAGCATTGCTGACTGGTCAGCACCTAGTAAACAACTCCTAACTCATGCCTTTTGGTCTACACTCGCCGTTAAACACACATGCTCACTTGTGTCTTGCTTAATCCTTGTAAACTAACATAAAAATGTTAATATAATTCTCATAAAAATGAGATCATATGCGTTAAACACGAATAATTAAAGCTAGGGGTCTTCATTTAAATAGAAGAAACCGCCAACATCGCGTAGCATCGCAAAGAACGGCTTAGAACTTTTGTGGAGTTTGCAGTTTGCATTTTTACAAAACCACACTATACGGTGCGGTTTTCAGTTTTGAGTTATCAAATCGAGGTTCAAACTGCACCACACCACACCGCATATTATATATGTATATATTTTTATATTTATCTGTAACATATATATACGAGAATAATTGCTAAATTTATGTAATATTTTTAATATATTTTCTTCATGGTCTATTAATAAGTCCAAAGTTTTGAACTTTGATTCAAAATATTGATAAATTTTAGCCCAATATGCCAAGTCCTCTTAGGTTTTAATAAGCATATATGACACAAGTTTACCAATTTTTCAATTTTTTGTTCATAGATATGCAACTTTTGTCTTATGTCCTAGTTTACTTACAAGTCTCATTAAGATTTAGTTTGGAGTTTTTTTTTTCTTGGACTATTTTTAATTATGTAGTATGTATTTGGGAAATGAACATGTTAAAACTTTGTAATTTTTGGACTATGATCACCTTATCACTAATTTTATAATATTGGATTTGTGGGATATAACGGTGTTGTTTGTTGGTGATTTTAATGTCACCGGGTTCATATGGCATTACCAAATTATTATTGGAGTTCAAATCTTGTTTTAGTTAAGTTAGGTGGTGGGTAGTGGAAGCTTGTACTAAAACGAATTTGATCTCAATACGACCAAAGTACGGGGTCAAAGGGGCCGCGCCCCCTTGCGGGGGTCAAGGGAAGGTAGTATGGAAAATATTATCTTCCTAATATATTTTCTAGATAATTACTTTGAACCGCCATCCCTAATTTTGGGATAAAATCACCATTTAAACTGATTGATCGTATCTTTGGTATTTAGAGGAATGCGAATATCTATAAAACCCTAATTCGTGGTTTCTTCTCCATGCCTTGAAAACGAGACTGTTCCTAAGAATTATCCTTATAATCTGAATTTCGTGTAACCTAGGCATATGATCGAAATATCAGATTCGAAAAGTGATTACATGATCCTCCAAGAAGATCTAGGTTCTGATCGATTTCAAAAATAACTTTCTCCTCCCCAAACTCTAACACAGGTTCGTGGTTTTTCCTCCAAACCACACTGCAAATTCAAGGTTGCCTTAGTTTTTCATGAACCACATGCCAAAAGGGGGACGATTTTGATCACTCAAGCAACCATAAATTTGTTCCAAGATCAATTATTAATAAACTTATATTCATAATCTATGCTAAAACATGTAACAGTGTTACGTGGGCCTGCTTTTTAGTTTTTTGAAAAGTTAACTTTGAAATGATTTAAATTTTTTTAAAACATAAACACAGAAATAATGTAAAGAGTAGGTGGGGTGGATGGAGTTAATCGTGTATTTAAATGGGTGTTAATGGTTAGAATTTAAATGTCACTTAAATATTATTTAAGAAAATAAAAAATGGGTACACAATTTGACCATCATTAATGGAGGTTAAGCATGCACATGGGGGGATACCCCCTTATGTCCATATCAACTTAATATCATGTTACAATAATATTAAATCATTGGGTTTGGTTGCCCATAATTTTTATTTTATTATTTGCCTATTTTCATTAAAGTTTATCTTTTTCTAAAACTACGAATTCAATTTCTAAAACACTAACATCTTCTACTTTCACATGTGGAAATTGCTTTTAGTTTAAAAATCACAAATTGTTTGAAGAAATTGATTATAAATATAAAATTGGTATTTGCTTGACATTTCAATCTCTTAAAGAAGGTTGTTAATTAAGCAGTAGTTGAATATGAAACAATCTTTAATAACAAGATTATGATGTTTAGTTTTATATTTAACTAATGGATAAACTCATAAAAGTGATTATATAAAAAGTGTTTGTAAAATGCAACTCACAAGCTGGCCCTAAAAAGATTACGTGAAAGGCAAATGAGGTTTATATGGTCCTAAGGGAAACGTCTTAAAAGTTCATTGCTTACAAAGACTTTACTTATATTTAACAAACTAGATGATAAATAAGTTGATAGTCAATAAGCTAATTGTTAGCTGATACGTTAGTTGGTAGCTGATAACCTACATGATAAACAAATTATGTTTAACAAAAACTAGTTTATAAATATATTAAGAGAAAATCACTATTTTTACCAATATACTATTCACTTTTTTTTATTTTTACCAATTACATCATTAAACTATCAAATTTGTTTCAATAAACCCAAGGTTAAATATTTTCTCAATAATTCCTACCCCAAATTTAGAGTAAGTTACATTTTTGGTCCCTGTGGTTAACACTCATTATCAACTTTGGTCCATTTTCAACAATAATTACAATTTTGGTCATCATGGTTAACTCNAAGTTTTTTCAACTTTGGTCCCTAGATTGAATTAATATCACGAATAGTCCCCGAGGTTGCCACTTTGTTTCAATTTTGGTCCGTCGAACTAACTTCTGTTAAATAGACCAGTTAACTCCAATGGTATTTTCGTCCTTTTCATATTTATTTGTTTTCAATTAAAAATAAAACAAATGTATTATTAT
>LUCG01082823.1:3216-13324 GCA_001633085.1 Carthamus tinctorius | reverse complement strand
AGGCATCCATATGATCCACGAAGACTTTGCTTTCTTGCAATATTGTAGTTTTATGCCATCAATCGAACAAAAAAAAATTCAAGCATAATCAAGGTTAAAAAAACTATGAATCAAGAATTCAAGAGCTACCCATAAATAGAAATAGAATAGTGATAGTTATAAACCTCAACAAAGGCATATGGATTGTCAAGATCTGCATTAGCCTCAAAATGGTAGGCCTTTAGAGGTCCAAAAGCACTGGCAATCTCCATGAGCTGTGAAGAACAACTTGCAGCTAATTAGATGCTTCAAGAAATGAGTTAAAAAGGAAAAAAGAATTTAAGGCAATGGTGCGTTACCATTTTAGATGTGATGACTTCTGAAATCCCACCAATGAAAATCTGCAAGACAAGAAGTCAATGAGGAAATGGACTAAAGATGCAAGCATAAGCATAACTCTCAATGTCCTAAAAAGACACCCCACTAAAAGTCAAATAATTTATGATCTTGAAGTATCCTGTTGATGGACAGGGTATTAATGAAATTTAGTCACAAGATCAAGGCGGCTATCAACAGATTTAAAGAAATCAAAACACATGCAAGGCCTACTGGAAATCTAGGTTCAAACACTAGAAGAGTGGCTCTTGCTTGTATGTTTTTGAATTTTTGTAATTCGTTATCCTTGGCTGCATAAACTGAAGATGGCATTACTGATTCTGTAACTTCACACACACACATATATAATTGCTGTTACGTAAAAGACTTATTCTACGGCGCTAAATGATAGAGTAGGTTCATCCCGAAGCAAGAAAAACATTGGCAACCTTAAGTATGTATATTAGTTTTTTCAACAATTTTACAATATAAATCACAGCCACAAAATACTCATTGAATGAATGGTAATTTGCATAATACAAAATGAAATAAATGTTAAGACAGCTCTAGAATTGCACCACCTTGACCCTGATGTAGCAACCTTATCAAGTTTAGACATAATTGAACAATATTAGAGAAATATGTAAGATCATAATACTATAGACAAAAAATATAGAAGGTTTCTCATGCAAACCTTGTTAGGGGAGTCTTCAACAATGTTCTTAACTGAAACAGCTCCAGCCACAGGTTTCTCCAACACACCAGTCTGCATGAAAATAGCAACTGTCTGAAAACCTGCTACATGAATGGTAACCACAGTATACCTCAGCAACCACAACTTAATTACCAAGAACTAACTCAAACATTAACGATGTTATGCTACCACGAGGCATGAGAACGTAAACAAGAGCTAACGACACCTATATCAAAACAGCTATGTGGAAACTATATATTGCTAAAGGATCTAAAATATCAATTTGCAAGTTCCGTTACATGGCAGAAAACACCAAGGAGGTTTAAAGTTGCAACACTGCATACAACTCATATCTTCTACCGAGAAACTAGGGCAGAATTATAATGTTGATAACCTTCTTGTTGCATAAGTGTCCTAATGCCAAACTAAAAGAAGGAAATCATTGAAGAATGCTGATTTTGAATGGATATATACAGATAATAATACTCACCACTGAACCAAATACACAGAACGATCCATTATATACAACTAGATCGCAAGACGTTCTATATAATCAAACAAAAAGCAAGTAAAAAACAGTTGTATTAAACGTAGCCAAAGACAAGTTGCAACATGCCAAGTACTGTCCTGAAGTGAATCAGCTCAGTGCAAAACATTCTCACCAAGAACTCTCAAACTTGATATTTCCACCAGACCTAAATTAAGTATGCACCAGCATATACCACACAAACAAGGTATTTTGGGTACTTAAAAGACATCCATGCATGTCTGAACTGTAGTTTCTTATAGACATGAAACAAATGCCAGATCAAGTAATGGAGCCCTGTACTCTCTCAGGAAGTATATAACATAGAGCTTTCACTAGCGAATATAGATCTTCACAGACATAAGTTTCAGTATCCCAATAGTTCACACCTAGTATACATTTTAGTAACTATTTTTTCCCATTGATATTGCTACAAAGAACAAAAAACCTAAGTATTGGTCCGGACTCCGGACCATCATAAGTAAAAATGGCATATGCTAATTTTGTGTACGAAGTTCTTTTAAGAAAAGGGCACCTGCATTCGCAACAAATATTGCCACTACGGCGTAAGTTCTTCATACTCAGAGAAAAAAATATTACACTACACCTGAAAATCTTCTTATGTTAGGAGTCAGCTTCATCACCATCCTGAACGTGAATTATGATATACCCAACATATACAGCCTATTTAAGAATCCAACATGATTGTCAGAAAGATCATCTTCTAAAGAAAAGAGTATCTTCTAAAGAAAAGATTATCATAGAAATATCATATACACAAATGACAAAAAGGAAGGTACTGGATTTGGATTTAATTTATGCTAATATCATCAACAACTTGTATTTATCGGGTATGACATGGGTTAGAGGAATCCCAGGTAAGAAATTACTGCAAGTTAATAAATTCTTATGATAACAAAATTATTTCCAAATTTAGATGATTATTAGGTTTGCTGTCCACAATCTATGAATGAAAAGAAACACAGCAACTCTTGGAAAAGAAAACATCCAAATAAAGACAATAACCCTCCTGGCTTGCCTCCTCATAGGTACCTTCCCTTTTATATTGCCAAAGAAATTTAAGGCATTGGTACGGCCCATCTTTTATCATCATACTTGTGTAAATTTTCATCTTAAAGCCCCGCATTATGGCATAAATACATCTGACAACCCATTATTAACAAAATAGGACATGGTACGGATACAATTATCATATAGCCAAAATGGTCCACAAGTATGAATGTTAGTTTACATTAGAAAGGGAAACATTCACATAGATACAGTTGACATAAATAGAACTAGTTACCTGTTTTTGGCAAAATATCACGTGAACACCTATTCAACTACTTAACCGAATGTCAAAAATACCCTTGTGAATGTGATTTTGGAAAGAAAAACACTAATGGTGGAAAAGATTTTACTTTCGACTTCTACATACATCTTCACAACCCATCAACAAGGCCTTAGATCTTCATCTTAATCATCACAACCTACACACATCCCCACTACAGGGATGGAAAATCAGCTTCTACCAGATCGATGTGGTTGATAGATGCCCTCAATTTTAACTCCTAAACACCCTTAATTTCAACCAATAATCCTCAAATTTACCTTGAATGCGGCTGTACACTGTGGTTGCCTTTGAGGTCTAGAGTGTAGCCGTGTCAACAGCAACACTTATGAATGTGTATCTACCAATGTGTGTGCCTATGTGGTGAGTGAGATAAAAAGACAACAAATATAATGAATACCAAAGAAGATTAACAATAGAAAACATCTCATTATGTGGATCACATTTCTTTTCTTTGTAACCCTCATTTTTCATACTTTTATAAAGGAGCTCTAGTTGCTCTCATTTTTTGTTTTATTTTTCTTGATAAATTCAAAACACTAAAGAAGCAATTAGCTAAAAATATCTCTATAGAAAAATTTAATAAACACAAAAGTAAAACCATAAGAGGCAAACAGCTAAACCCCGATAATTTGGCCTCTCTCTAGGCTATCATGGTACTTCTTTGTGGTATAGGGGTTCTTCAACTAAGCATTTATTAGAATTTTTGTGTGTGTGTAGTTGTGTACTGATGTTACTTTTTCAAATGGTGCCTACATTTACTGACATGAATGGGGGTCCAAGTGAAGATTTTACACCTAAGATCAACATCATAGTTCCGAGAGACGGCAATGTGTCATAATGATAAAAATATGAATGAACAAATAATGGTCTAGAACAGATATGAAAGTTTGGTTTTTCATAGTGAAAGCAAGATCAAGTCCATAGCTGCACAATTCCATTTTGAGACACACTGTCAGACCAATAATATTTGTCCCTTGCTTGTTTTGCATGTAAGAGATCTCTTTTATATCTATGACAAAAGGCTGAAAAATTAGAACCCTCTGAAAGTTATAAAGGCAAACACTTCTACTTTGGAGAATATTAATAATGTTCATCTGTTTACATATTTAAAAAGTAAATCTCGTTGCAGGCAGATCAACTTCAAATCCAAGGTAAAGTATCTGCTACATCACATTTTTCACCAGCAACATGAATCAGCTTCCCAAACACTTTATTTGCTAATTATTTGATGTGAGGATATTAGTATCATAGAGACGATAAAGCAAACTAAATTACAATATGATAACTATCTTGGTGACAAGTCCTACAAATTTTGAACTCAAAGCCAACACCTATGGTCTACAAATGACTATCTCGTAAAACCCTTCACCAACAAGTTTCGACTTGCACAATGCAGGTACCTAAAAACAAGGTACTCATAAGAGTTTGCGTTTCATGCTTAAATATCCTTCTAATGAAGTAGAGAACTGCCAACTAAAATGGCACACTCATTGCCATCATCAACATTCAATATTTTCTTTAAAATCCAAGATCTTGGATCAGCATTTAGCTATAAGGGGCCATCAGGTACCGTATCCATCTAACATAATAATTAATGGTGTACTTCTAGACACTTCCTCTATACAACACAATTGACTTTCATGTTGACACATTATGGGTGTGAGTGGATGGTCTTGCATATACTGTAAATGTAATCATCTGCTAAAAGCTGGACAACATTGATTCCTTATGAAATTCATTATAAGATCTTAAGTTGTAGACTTGTAGGAAGTAAGTCTGTTTAGCATTTGTAGATCTACAGGCCTATCATTGTTAGTTTAACATATTGATAATGTAATATGCATTCAAGTTCTTCAGCCAATAAGTAAGATAAGCAACAAGTACATGTGCATAAACCATAAGTGGAGATGGTTTTCAGTCTTACAGTTGCATCAACGTAGTCTTTGGGGCGTCTGATCTTAAGAATGTTGCCGGAGAAAGACCTTCCATCCAAACTGAGAGCAGTAGAAGCATCCTCGGGAGTGAGAAATTCCACAAGAGCCTGACACTTCTCCTTGTTCACCTGCAGTCAAACAGTGATGAGCCATCCATATTCTATCTTCCACGGAAAAATGCAAAATATTGAGAAGGCATATCTCTAAAAGCAAGTAGATACTTACAATGCAGCTAATGCATGGACTTGTGCCCTGAACATGATTAACACCAGACGGTCGAAGATAACCACCAAGCCATTCCATGACAGCTGCCTCAGAGGCTGACGATGGCAAGTTTTCTACATAAATCCTCCTTTTAGGCCTGGTTGCTTGAGTTAGCTGGACAGAATCAACAGAGGCATTCATCATTGAAGGAATGCTGGAAAGTAACCCAAAGGTTGGTTTGGGGATACTTGGTGCGAGGGGAACCACACTGGCAAACTCCTGTCTATTTGATAGTTCAGTTTTGTTTAATGACGGCAAATCAGACTGGAAAGACCTCAGAACTTTTCCTTCCATCTTAACAGGTGGTGAGTCCCATCCAGCGTTCTTCTCTGGAGAACGGCTAGTTGGGGAAGGAGTCTTAATAGCAGCCTCACTTCTTCTCTTCCTTGGCGAATAGCCACCAAGACGACTTGCAGCTGCTTCATGTCTCTTAGACTTGTTACTTGAACCATTGTTTGATATTTTCTTCCTGTCAACATTGGAATCAAATCTTCCTAGCCTATCTTTTGAAGAATGTGTGGATAACTCTTCATGCTCTCGCACATCATGCATTCTTTGTTTATATCCCCTTGGTGAAGGCGAATTGGACCTTCTTTTGTCTCTCTCACGCTCTCTGCTCCTGGACCGTTTGCCTCTCAATTTTAAGTCTTCATGGCGAGATTCAAATGTTCCTTTCTTTGGCTTCTTCTCTGAAGAATCAGAATCATGCCACGTTCTTGATTCACGTTTCTTCCCAGCATCCTGGTCTCTAATTCGCTCATCATATCCATTTTGCGTTCTCCTCTTACTGACATGTTCAGATTTCCCTCTGTTCTTCTCAACATCTCTGTCCCTGTCTTTTAGTGCAGAATCCTTACCATGCCTCTTCCCATGGTCATTGTCAGAGTCATCACTTAACCTATCCTGGTTCTTTCTCTTATCATTTACCCCTCTTTCTTTCCTTCTATCTTTAGCATTATCACTACCACCCTTCGATCTTCTTTGAGCGTCATGACTTTCTTTGTATTCACCTTCCACTATTTTTCCTTCTCTCGTCCTAGACTTATCCTCTTTTGCTCGTGAATTTACCTTTAAAGATTCCCTAGAAGAATGTTGTTCATTGACACCAACGTCCCTGTGCCTGTGCCTATCAGATTCTACACGACCAGTAACAACCTGAGCTCCTTTAACAGAGACCACCTCCGAGCCACCTCGCTCGTCTTCAACACCTCCAGATTGCTTCTTCTTTTTCCTTCTAAGCATGATCTCATCAAAACTAAAAGGCCTAGTTCGTGCCGCGGTGCCATCATTGGAGTGACTCTGTGGAATCTCGCCCTTTTTTGAGTACCTGTCCTTGTGCCCAGTAGGCTTTCTCATCATCCTTCAAAACAAACTCCCTCCAGACGAACGCCCTGAACTAGCAATACAGCAGGCACATCCAGGCTGCTCGGCCGATATGCTAGACAGACATATCACATTCACTGATTTCACCTACTGTAATTAGATAGCCATTAATTCTCAAACTCCATAAACCCTATCCCTGCAACTAAAGTGAGTGTATCAGAAATGTATACAATGAACAGCAATAAAATAGAACATCCATCTCACCAGATATCAACATATTAACTATTAAACCCAAAACCCCCCAAAAAATCGAGAATTTACATCAACCAATTGGTGTATAGCCATTTCTAGTCTCAATTGAAACAAATTCAGATCGAGAAAACCTAGAACACAACAACAATCAATCAACGGCCTCCTTCAAAAACAAACGAGTTCCACCAATTGCCAAACCAAATGTGCAATGCTTTCGTGCATATAATAGGAATCAATACCACAAAAGTAATGGCAGTAGATACATAATAAAGAAGAAGAAAGAACAGAAGAGACTTTTAGGATTGAAGCAAATTCAATAGGTTACCTGTAATAGAGGTGGTGGTCGGAGAAGAAACAGAGTGGCGTTTTCTCCGTCGTCGTCCGGCGGCGGTTTTAGGTTTTACGGTAGGTTACTGCTACGTCGCCTTCTTATCCCTGCTGCCCTGTCTGGCCGCAATCGCCTAGGTTCTCTCTTTCCTCCGGTTTTTCTGATTTATGACAATTCAGGTACTTGTACTTTTTGTTTTTCCATTTTTTGCCCTTTATTTTGTTTTTTTGCTATAATGGCCCCTCTAACTTCAGCTTATTAGTCAATTGAAACAATTTTCTTTTTTAATTTGGTTCCAATTCTTAAACTACATTATGTAAACCACCGAGATATATTTCAAATTTTGAATTCATTTTTAACATATTATGGGGATATTTGGGATTGCTTATTTCATTGTGTGGAAGTCAATGAAGTATTCATGAAGTGCTCATGGCTTCTTCAAAAAGCAGATAAACGCTTTCAAATAAGGAATTTCATTTTAACTTATTGGAAAGCTGATGAACAATTTTTGGCTTATAAGTAGGTAAGCAATCCCAAACACCCCCTATATCTCATTTCCTATTAACCAAATATTTGATCAAACTTGATGACATTCTATTCAAACTAGGGCTGAGCATCGGAACCATGTACCTGTCTTTGGAATCAGAACCGTCAGTTTCGATTCCAATTTTCATTTTCTGAAACCGTTACCTGGAACCAGCGGGTACCTAGAATTGCACCTCCAAATACCCGGTGTCTTTTAATAACAAAATATGTATATATTTAATAAACTAAAAATTACCTTTTATGTTAAACGTAAACACATAGCATTAAGACTTGACAAGAAGTATTATGGAAGCCGTTTTGCATCAAGACTCAGGAGTTTCATCATTTGTTGTATTTATTATTATTACTTTAAGAGTTTGAGTTTTTTTATCAAGACTTAACGTGTATTTTTATCGGATCAGTTTTCACCATTTGTCGTATTTAAGTTGGTATTTTGTTAGCTTAAGTTGGTATTTATTGTATTATTAATGTGTGAAATGTTAAAAAAAAAAAAAAGAAGTTGGCATCGGATACCCGGTTTCGGAACCGATTCCAAAATATAAAGAACCGATGTATACGATTCCGGTTACATAAAAAAAGGATGGATACCCCCAATTATGCTCACCCTCAATTCAAATCCATGTCACATTTCATTCATTCAAACCATTTTACCAACCAAATATGCCTCAATAGTTTTGTGATTGGTTGGTTTCGTTAATTGCTATAAGGCCATGCGTACCACACACGGGCTCACGTGGTGGGCTGTATGCGGGTTCGAGCGGGTTCAGCCCGATGGTGGTACGCATCCGACAGGCTCAACCGACGGGCTCACGAAACCAGTTGATCATTATAAACCAGTTGAAATAGAAGTTATAACATATTGGACACAACAATATAAAACCAGTTGATCATTAGAAGATACATTTACATGAAAAAACAGGCATAATTAACACATAATCTGATGATGAAGAAGAAGAAGAACAAATGACTTGTTTTAGGTATGGAGCCATTTTCAATCTTTCTGCAGCTTCAATCTTGAAACCATATGCTCCACCTTCTACATAATTAAAGTAACTAATTTAATGAGCTCATTCACAAGTTACAACAATTATCAACAACACACTCACTTTCTATCAGTGACAGACCCATAATTTTTACCAAACAGATGCACCTTGGAGCAAAGGCCCACAAAGCCACTCGATGTGTTGTTAACATAATTCCAAAGTTTCAGGGATTTTAAGTCTTTTTTGGTTAATTTTGAAGAACTTTTCTATTTTGTTTGTTGGTGCTCCTTGTATTTTCTAATTTCCTACGGCACCACCCAGAATAGGTATCCCTATTCTAAGGGAAAGTTCATTTAGGAACCGTAAGAACCATCTATGCATGAATCATTCATCATGAATATAACTATTTGTCATGAATTTATATCACAATATTCATCATGAATAATCCATAGATAGTTTAGTTGGTTCTCATGGTTCTTAAAAATTTTACAATTCTCAAATGAATCTGCCCTGCAAGTAAAAAGCGACTTACATGCTCGGTGTGTGGCAAATACTTGCCATCAAAAGTCAGCACGACACGATCCTTCCCATCCACGCCTTTCACTTTGTCAACAGCGCAGAAGAAGTCTATGGCCGACATTCTAACAAAACCAAGATAGAAACCGGAAAGCAACTCAAACGAATGTTCAATCAAATCTTTACTTTTACTTGTAGTTTCCGTGCAAACTAATCACTGTTCTTGCTAAAATGCAAAACGATCTATTGCAGAAGCTTTTCAATTGTTAAATTCCGTTGTTTTTGTGGAAAAGCTTGTTGATTTCGAGATTGTTTCTTAAAAGCCAAACCCTGCATTTTGGTTGCTATACTCTTCTTTCTAGTGATTGTTCTTAGAAGATTAATACTAATCAAGATGTCAATTGCTTTCATTTGGCACTTCATTTACATTTGGTTTAAAGGAAAATCCAAAATTGAAATCCCAGGGTTTCAATATAATACCACAAACATTGGATTTAAAAATTTCATGGGATGGTGAGTATTTCATGAGATTTGATAGAATTTATTTGTAATTTTAGAACATTTGTTTTGCAATAATCTATTAATAAAAGATAATTAATTATTCTTATAAACATCTATAAAAAATGAAATTCAATTCCATTTCCAAATCATGCAAACCAAACAAACCAAAGATTTCAAATCCTCCCACAAAATCCAAATCCCTCAAAAATATTTCATCAAACCAAACGAGCCCTTAAGTTCAATTTAGGGTTTTAATTTGACATAAGATAGTTTAATAAATAATTTACCAATACTGTCTCGTCCTCTGATTTTCAAGCTCACACTTATTTAGCAGGATAAAAAAACGCACATTTGTCCACTCACATCCTATTATGTTCCAGTTTAATGTCGCATCAAACATGAAACAACAAGATTTTATTTTGTCATATCTTATTCATTTATGTATAGCAAACAAACACACCCAAATAATCATAATGAAAAACCAGTGAATCTTTTTTTTTTTTTGATAAGGTTCATCTGGGCTTTGGCCAGAC
>LUCG01082769.1:0-10578 GCA_001633085.1 Carthamus tinctorius | reverse complement strand
TGAACCCACCCCTATATATATATATAGAGAGAGAGGGGGGGGGGAACGGAGGGGGGGTTTATTATGCAACCTTTTAGAGGTTGCAACCCATACAATCCCATTATCCTGACACATTTTATCCATCTTTTTTTTATTTTCATTAGAAATAAAAATTAGAAAACATTTCAACTAGCTAGAATTTATGATTTTCAAAAGATAATTAGATAAATAAATATATTTGTATAGTATTTAAAATATATGTATATTATTTCAAAAGTATGAATTCATCCTCAGGCGAAGAATCATATGAAAAGTTGAGTTAAGAGAATCGATCTGATGGATCTTATGGTACATTTCATCCTAATGTGCATTCATTTATCATCCAATAGTTGATAACCTCTTCTCACATTTCTCACGTTATTCTCAACTTCTCACTGGAACTCAACCATTTATCCTCCGAACCAACGGAATCTATACATTTTGCATATAAGGATACCCAAGCCTGACCGACCCCATCCCGAAACAATCCGAGGCCCAAAATTCAAGGCTTGGTTTCCTTTTACAGAATCTGATTCGATTTTTGGTTTGTCCACCCAAACCTGCCGACGCACACCCCTACAATTAAGAGCAAGAGACCAACTAAAGCGCGGATCCAAGACCAAAGCCACAAACGTAAAATGCTTCTATCGTTCCCGATATCGGTTTGTGCATCTCTAAATTCAGTCCCACCAACAGTTGCCATAATAATATAAACACAGACCATATATCCCAAATACAGATCGATTCAAAACAATGCCTACTTTCACATAATCCTTCTTTTTCCGTTTTCCCTAACATCCGCCGGAAATTCAAGAAAATGTCTACACAAAAACAAGAAAACTAGTTTTATCCGATGTTAGCCGCCATCCACTCCGCTTGTGTGAACATGGCCCTTTGTCTCTTCTTCAGAGCGGCAGCCTGAGAGCTCAGCCCCGCTGGCGGCACGGCGCTGGCGGTGGACGTCAAGCAGCTGTCGATCGAGTGGTCCATGAGTCGTGCAGCCAAATTAGGAGGGTGCTCGTTTTCGATAGGGGCTGCAAGTTGGGTGAGTGAAGGGGTCGGGGTGACAGATGGCGGGCAGTCATTGGCTACCTTGATCGCGAGCTCGGACAACTCTTCCCTAGCGGCCTCTAGTCCAGCGGTTGTGATTGCCTGATCGTTTAGAGCTTTACAAGCTTTTTCCAGGATCGATTGGAGATACTTTCCTTGTGCTTCGATCCGAAGTTGGAGGCGATGTTGAACCTGAAATGGATGGGAGGGTTAATATGATACATACACAAAAACCGCTAATGAAAACCCGCATATCCTGCACTTTGTTAGCAGCTTAATGGAACATGGAACTTACAGCTTATTTGGTCAACTATACATGACTGTTTGGTAGTGGCTTAATGATATAGAAAGTGGCTTATTCAATAAGCTTTTAGGGGGATTTTATGCAGAAAGCCAAGTTTTTTTTTCCAACTTTACCCCTTCCAATTAACAAACACGCTTCTTCCATCTATGAAAAAACCCTCCCAGACAAAAACCTTCCCAATCCATGGACGAATTTAATCCAGAGATGTATTTTTATCCATACAAGACTTAATTAATGGAAAACCAACCAAACAACCCCATAGATAAGGTCTGGTGAGGGTAAGATGTAGGCGGACCTTACCTATATGCTTTGAATCCTAATGAAAATCAAATCTAATCAAACCAAGCAAACCCAATATATCACACACATAGGTAAGGTCTGGGAAGGGTAAGATGTACGGCAAACCTTACCTCTAACCTCTAAATCCTAAAATAGAGATTTCGGATAAATTTTGCTCCGGTAGATTCTCCAAAATGGAGAAAAAGTTTTGAGAGACAATTTATTAGCAAATTCCCACCAATAAGAAACCCTAATGTTAAATGTTTAAGAGAAAGAGATAATATTTTTATTATATTGTATAATATATTTTAATAATATAATTAATGATGCAATCTCCAAAATATATAATTTGTTGGAGTTGAATGTAATCTTTTTTGGAGATTTGAGATTTGATTCTCCATTTTGGAGAAATTTTGAGGAATCTATTGGAGATGCTCTAATAAAAAACAAACCAAACAAACCCAATATATCCTACAAATAGGTAGGTATGAGGAGGACAACACGTACGCAGACCTTGCCTTTGTCCCGAGGGGTAGAGAGGTTGTATTGTGTAGAGAATCCTTGAATCCTAATACAACTTTCTAAAGAAATTGCAGAAAAAGGCAAGGTTTTAGCGACTAACCTCTAGCTGATCGTGCAATCTTCGTTGGACTTCCATCTGCACCCGCAAAGCTTCTGTAACCTCGAAGCCACTGTTCCGAATTAAACAAGAAAAGCGATTAATAACGTTAAAAGCTAGTAGAAAATTAAGAAGTCAAGAAACGAAACCTACTCGTTTAAATCTTGTGCCATCATTCTTGTAGAAGATGATGTGGATGAACTCATGTCCTGACTCTCAGCAATGCAAGATGCTGTAGATCAAACCATACAATTATCAAAATCTCATATCTATGGATCCTCAAATGCTAGTTAAAAATTGCTTTATCGAGTCGTTATATGATTTTTCTTTTTTTATCATGGGTTTCTCATCCAACATCAAAGATGTCATCGGTGTACTCTTTCTCTTTCTTTTGGTGACCGTGGGTGTCCAGGTCAGTTTGGGCACACCCTAACTAATCCCATGGGGGTATGAAGATAAGAGTCAGGGAAATTCCCAATGGCTTTGAGGAGACTCGAACGGGCGACCAATGGAGAGGTGCCACAAGACTAGGGGCGGACCCACTCAAATGGATATGCTTTGTTCGTCCGTCATAGTGTAAAAAATTACAGGGTCATGAAAAAGTGCATCTTATCAAATTGTGTGCCACCATATATGTTTTGAAACAACAATGAGGGCACAAGTTTTCTTTGGTGGAGTTGGTTTGCAAGACTTTGCTTCCATCCCAGACCTGAGTTTGAATCCCGCTAGTGTTGTTCTTCTTAGTTTTTTGCTTTTATTTCAGATTTATTATGTTTCTGAAAACTAATTGCAATATAAGGCTTGAACCCAGGACCTCACATGTAAAAAGCAATGAACTAACCAACAAACCAATGATGATTTCATGGATATACATATATTTTGTTTCTTATAGTCAAATGGTGTCGCCACCTGAAAAAAGTTCTAGGCCCATCTCTGCACAAGACCCAGTCTTTATTTGCTAATTGAGCTGGCCCTCAAGGTAAATAGTCGGTGTATCTACAAATAAGTATATTGGCTATGATCAGAGGTTCATAAAGTTGGTACCTTCTTTAGAGTTCTCCATGAATTCTTTGCATGATTGCTTCCCCATGCGGTATTTCTGCAAATACATGTGCCATGAATTACAATGAGACGTATCCATGAAAAACGACCTATAAGAAAGAAAACTCGAGCAACATACCTATTTTATTTTATGGGTCTCATTTATATGGTCTGCTAAGAAACAAAAAAGTGCTTGAAAGACGATGGCACTGGCAGGCAGCCACAAAATAGAGAACGGAATATGGAGAAAAATGGTAAAAGTCATGTTCCCAAACTCCATGCCTTGTTTTTGTCCATCAACCATGTGAAAAAAGCGTCAATACTTTAATCAAGAGAGAGAATAGAGAAGGAATTAAATAAAGTAATGATGTGTCTTCACATGATTGGTGGGACAGAAAAAAGACCTGGAGTTTAGGGACACGTGATTTTATTCCAATGAAGGATGCAACTAAAAGGGGCTGTTTACCAATGCTTACGCGTTAAGCACTTACCAGCAAGAGAAATCACCCTCGCTTACCTTATCATGTAACATTTTTGCTATCAAAATGGATTGCCGGTAAGAGTCTTAAACCCAGTAAGCGCTCACCAGGTACGAGTCTTTTTCATCACTTACAGGGTAAGACTTTCAGTCCTTGTTATGCCTCTTACTGAGTAAGATTCTTTGGTCCTTTTCATGCTCAATTGGTAAGGTAAGTGATCGGGTAAGCATTCAGTAAACAACCCTTAAGACATCCATGACAGCAATTGGACCCACAAAAAAGACGAGAAAGTTTGACGTCTAAGTTTGTAGGTTGTATCGTTATTTAGACGCTTTGATGGTCACAGAGAATGGAAGTTACATATACGGTTCTCACTAGGAGAGTAAAATAACGGACCTGAAGATGCGACTTCAGATGATAGAGAGTGAGGCCTTTTACCCCCATTGTTCTCATGATCATCTTTGGTGTTGCTTCTGCAATCAATAAGATAGACGAAGCACGTTAACAAGCCATCCAAAAAAGACCGCATAACCATGGTTGTAAGTTCTTAAATCAATCAAGGGTTGTTATTCAGATCTCATTAATCATCAATTATAAATCGAATCTTGGATTAGCTTCCAAAAGAATTTGGAGTAGTTTTTGTATGTATGAATATAATAAAAAAGTAAACCAAACGAGCCCAAGTGAGGTTTGGGGGTGGGATGTAGACAGACATATACTTTACCCCCAAAGAGTAGAGTGGTAGTTTATGTGAAGACCTCGGGCTTGCGAATAGAGTCCGAGAGATATACGGATCATAATCATGGGAAATATACAAAAAACAATGTAAGGTATCAAGGGTAAATCATATAGAATCATATAAATACAAGTGATTTCACAAATACGACGATGATTCAAACTAGATTTTGATTTATTAATGAGATTCACCTCAATTGCTTCATGAATAGGATTGAATCACATGATTCAAGTTGTGAATCAGATAATTTTACTTGAAACCATTGACCTTCACATGATAAAGGAGAACAAAATTATCTTTGATAAATGATTAATTATCGAAGTCAAAGTAACCCAAACCCCAACCATGCCCGGAAAAAACAAAAGGACCAACTTGTCCATTAGTTTCTAAAGGTAGAAGGTGATGTTAGGATTGATAACATCACATACAATAACGGTGGCACAAAAGAAGGAAAAATAACAAGTGGTTGCCTAGTTCAACAATTTGCCTATATCTACCATCATTGCTACTGCTAGGATTCTTTTATTTTTGGTAATGTGGGTGTCCAGCCCAGCTTCACGCACCTCGACTAATCCCATGGGAAATCTCAAGATAACAGCCAGGAAAATCCCAGTGGCCCTAAGAGACTCAAATCGGCAACTTAGGGGGAGAAGCCCCAAGGCCTTGCCATTATTTGATGGTTGAGTTGGGCCCCAAGGTTTACTATTAGAATTCTTTTTACATGGTTTGTGAATTTAGTGGTATATCCATAGGATAAAGATTACCCCTAATTTAGAAAGAAAATCAGACGATAAATAAATGAGATTTTTACAATTTATGATCGAAATCAAGCTTTGTATCCAATAAATAGGAGATTTAACATCATACGAACTATGAAAAGTAAGGGGGAGATAAAGATACAAAGCATTGTTGCATGTTGAAGACATATATAAACCCGTTTTTGTCAATAAAGCATCTCTGAGTTCATAGTTCTTTTTATCATCTTGCATTAGTAAATGCATACCTAACGGTCAAGATTCAAGGATCCGGCCTACATGGTTTTAGCACAATAAATGACTAAAAGATTCGACTTTAAGAGGAATATTCTGTATCATGTAATCACAAACCGTGTGAAGATCGATAATCATACATGCACATGCACTTCATATCAATTGTCAGAAATGAAGAAAGAAAAAGAAAGGGGTTGTGGTATTTACGATGTTCAGCAAAGACTACAATCAAATCATGTTGCTAAGATTTCATTATGTGGTTATTGAGTCTACTAGAAATACTATCTATGAAGTAAAAAAACATCTTTTTTTCAAGAATTAAAGAAGGAAAAGATGATAAGATAAAATAACAATGAACTATAAACCAAACCAAACAAACACAGTATATCCCACCCAAAAATGGATACAGACCCTATCTTTCAATGTATCCCACACAAAAGTGGGGTCTGGCAGATAAGATGTAGACACTAGACAGACCCTACCTCTGTCGCAATATATCCCACCCATAAAGCAGATAAGATGTACACAGACCCTACCTCTGTTTGAACATGTCCCACTCCGAGGTAGGTCCAGTGAATAAGATGTACACCGATCCTACCTCTATCTCAATATATTCCACCCCGAAGTAAGGTCTAGAGGATAAGATGTACACAGTGCCTACCTCTATCTATCTCAGTATATCCCACCCCAAAGTAGGGTCTTGCGGATAAGATGTAGATAGTCCCTACCTCTATCCCAATATATCTCACTGACAAGATGTACACAAGCCCTATCTTTGACTCGGAATACCCCACCCTGAAGTAGGGTCTGGCAGATACAATGTACACATACCTTACCTATCCCCCATTATATACCATCTACCCTACCTCTGTCTCAATATATCCTACCCGGAAGGCGGCTTTGACGTATAGAAACCATACGTGTGTCTAATATATCCTACCCCAAAATTGAGTATGAAGGGTAAGATGTACACAGACCCTACCTTTGTCTCAAAAAATAGGTTTTTGAGAAGACCCCCCCCACCAAAACCCTTCCATCCTATTGTTAGCTGCCATAGCTAAATAAAGCAATTCTCATGGACCAGTGTCAACTCAAATTAGACTCCATGTCCAAAGAACTGCCCTTAATTTCTTAAATGACACCGACCATCCTTGGTAAACTTGATCTTTTGCTCAATCAATCAAACTCCAAACTATAGAGATAAATGCTTGTGGCCAACTTAAAATTTGAGTAATGGTCAAACTTTATGGTATTTTAGTCTACACTGAGTTTTGGGGTCAAACCTACTACTTTTCTGATGGAAAATTGATATAATTGTGTTGCCAATTTGCCACCAACCTTTTCCCATCATTATATTTCCGAAAAGTAAAATGTAGTTATCACTCGTTTTTCCTTAAAAGTTCATCCAATCAAAATCGATTTTAAAGTCGAAAAACACCCCTTTTGATCCCAAAGTTGGTTGTAGAAATCGATAAAGCACCAAAATCCATTAAAACCCTAGCAGATGCACAAACCTTACCAAATCACCCCCAAATTGACAAATTCTCGAAAACGTATAAACCACTTCATAGATTCAACATCAAGCAACCAAAATTTACAAACAAACAATCACTAAAAAACTCAAATCAGAAACTCAATCAAAACAAAAAAAACAATCCACAAATCACAAATCAAGCAATGTGAATTAACCAGATAGACGAAAAAGGGTCAAAAGGACTAACTATCGGGTCCGCCAAGCTGAGTAACCGCATCGACGAATCTCTCATGGAGCTCCGCCGTCCACCGGAGCCTGGGCTTCGGATCCGTCGTCAGCACCAGGCACGGATCTCCGACCAAGCCGGCGGTGGTGGTGGTAGGTAGGTGGCGATTGAAGTCGGCATGGTGGCCAATAGCGGTTCCTTCCAACGGAATCGAGTGAATACCGGAGTACATTTGGGGAAGAAGAAGAAGAAGAAGAAACTTGATGATGATTATTTGAAGATGAAAGAAAGGAAGGTTTATAGAAAAATGGCGGATTGAGATGTGGTTAATTGGAGGTAAATGCATGCATTTGGAGAAGAAGGGGAATTTGAGAGAGAAGGAAGAAGAAGACAGCGATGGATGTCTTCTTTTCTTGTCTTCGTCTGCCTTTTATTCCGGCTTCTTGTTGTTGCTTGGTGTTGGTTAGAGTTGGATTTTACGTTTTTAGCCCTTGTAGTATGTTTTTTTTTTTGAAACGGTATACGAGGCTTTGTCCCGACTGATTCCGACAAGGTTCACCGATAGCTAGAACATGTTGTCCTGAGTTGATCCCGGGTGGCCGCAGTCTGGAAAACACCTGGATTCGAACCTGGGGTAGAAGGGTTAACGAGTCATTTCCCCTGCAGGCTTTAAGCAGTACGCCACAGTCTTGTAGTATGTTGATGGGTTTTTTTTTGGAAGGGTGTCCGGGCCAAAGCCCGACTAATCCCCGACAATTTTGGGGGCTAAACGTGGCCCCACATTTAGCCCGACTAATCCCCAGCAATTTTGGGGGCTAAACGTGGCCCCACTTAAATGTCATCAGGCATGCGCACGGGAAGACTCGAACTCGGTTAGGACGCTATGAACCCCTCGAGCGATAACCAATCCGCCACAGCACTGGAAGACGTATGTTGATGGGTTTGGTTTTTGTTCTTGTGGTTTTGAGATCTTTGAGGTTTTTGTTTCTATGGTTTGGGACGTTTGTTGTTGTTAAGTATGAGGGATTAGGATCGATGGCGAAGCCAAGCTACTATAGAACGAGAGGGAACGACCGATGCTCCTGAATACTTCATATTTTTTTATTTTAATTTTTGATTCCTAGCAATTTCAAAGCATATGCAGGGTTTTGTCAATAGGGAACATAAAGGAGTGCTTGAATCGGTGGAGAAAGGGAGTGTGATTGTGGTTGTTAACTCGTGTCGTTTAAGTGTTGGGTTAAGTCCTGCAACGAGCGCATCCCTTGTGTTTAGTTGTCGTTATTGAGTTTGGAACCTTGAATAGATTGTCGGTTATAAGCCAGGGGAAGTGGTTTAGTGGATGACTCATGATGATTATAGTAAAAAAAAATATATATAGTAAAATGTACACTTAATGTTTTTGTATTTTGATTAACTTTCAAAGATAACCCTAAAGTTTTTTGGGCCATTTTCAATTTAAACCAATTTGTTATTTAGATGTTAACTTCATATAATTCGATTCTATTCTATCTTTTTCATGTTAGCGTCACAACTGATTAGTATTGGAATGAAGTTGTTTAGATTTAAATTTTATAGTTGCAAATTTTAGAGCAAAAAACAGGAAAAGAAATTGTCATATAATTTTTATGGGATAAATTCATTTGAATTGTTGATTATACTTTGTTGTTAAGTTGTTGAGTGACTTCATTTCATAAATTTAACCTATTCAGTTTTAGGGATGGCTATTTTTATATTGTTAATTCTTTATTACTATTTGTTGAATGTTGATTTTCGTTTGTTTTATATTAACTAGTTTAATATTCAAGAATTATGGATAACTTGGGTTAGTCATTTATATCAAGTAAGAAAATTATGATAGTTGTAAACATAAGTAATCAGTTTAGATAGGTATTTCATCGATATCATATCGATGTTTTTGTCATTCTTTTTAAAAAAGTGACATTTACTTCTAAATTTTTTTCTTTTTCTGAACTACCAACATACACACCCACTGAACATACTCCTAAATCTACTGTAACGTTCACAACAGGACTCGAATCCACAACCACAAAGAGGGGGACACCACTCAATAACATTAAATGTTGTTGGACTACAGGCCCTTTGATGTTCCTTTTCGTGTCAACTTCTGGCTCCACCACTGACTAGAATACCAATTATGTAAGTGTAACCCATAATGACGAAAACAAATAAATTTAAAATCATAAGTATGAAAATAACAATAATGTATAAATTATATAGACACAAACTCCAACTTTAAAACCATAAGAATGAAATTTATAATTTTCAATAAACCATAAGGACTAAAAACGTAAATTACTCTTTTGATCTCTAATTTGTCATGTTACAGAGGCCCACTTTTACCAAATAAACATTTTATCCTATGAACAATAGGTTGCATTGCATCTTCAATCATATATCTTGTTTGATTAAAAATAATTAATAAATTGAATTTAAAAATAATATTTAGTTTTATATAATATAATAGGTTTACTTTCTGTTAAGCCTAAATTTAATTTTAAGTTAAATTAAGGGGAATAAAACTTGATGTCATTTTCATTTCATTCTCTAGTTTGAACTAAACAATTAGTAATGGGTGGAAGATAAGTTTGCAACCAAATTAGATAATGTTGGATGGTTTGGGATTTAGACTGTGTTTGGCAAACTAACTGATAAGCTAGTTGTTGACTAATAAGCTGGTTAGTAGCTGATAAGCTAGCTTATGAATAAATTATGTTTGGTGAAAACTAGTTTATGTAAAATGACCAAAAAATGTATCTTTGGGTATAATAATTAATATTAATAAGGGTATAATTGAAAAAAAAAACTACAAAAAGCTACTAAAAAACTACTCCAAGTAGCGTTTTAATAAGCTAGCTTATTTTTGCCAAACGCAACCTTAATAAGAAAAAACTGAAAGAATTATGAAATATTTTATGGTTTTAAATTGACATGATCCATTTAAGGGTTATTTGTTTACTTCTTAATAACATTTGAGTTGCTAAAAGATGAATCTTGTTTGGAAAAAAAAAAGTTTGTTTTTTAATGGTTTTAAAACCCTCGAATAGTCTTCTATTTATGGTCTGTCTTAACTAAGGGTGTAAATGAGCCGAGACAACTCGCGAGCTACTCGAGATCGACTCGGTCAAAACTCGACTCGAATAAACTCGGTCAAAACTCGACTCGAATAAACTCGGTCAAAACTNCGGCTCAAGCCAAGACAACTCGCGAGCTACTCGAGATCGACTCGGTTAAAACTCGACTCGAATAAACTCGGTCAAAACTCGACTTGAATAAAACTTAACTCGAGATACTAACGACTCGACTCGAACTACCTGATACTCGGCTCGACTTGACTCGTTTACA
>LUCG01082741.1:0-11724 GCA_001633085.1 Carthamus tinctorius | reverse complement strand
ATTGATTTAAGGGTACAAACATCAAGTTCATCAATACCAAACTTGAGGATTTAGGATCCAACACTTTAAAACCTCTGTGAGCTGCAAAGGCTACGAAAATGCAGATGGCTTCGAGTCTTGCCACAGGGGCAAAGGTTTCTTCATAGTCAATTCCTTCTTCTTGGCAGTATCCCTTAGCAACGAGTCTTGCTTTGTTAACCACTCCATCTTCATACTTTTTGTTTCTGAAAACCCATTTAGTACTAATTGCAATCTTTCCTTTTGGCAGAAGTACTAAGGTCCAGACATGATTCCTCTCAAATTGTTACAGCTCATCTTGCATAGCTTCTACCCAAAATGGATCCGACGGCCTCTTCTACCTTCTTTGGCTCTAACTCACTCACAAAGCATGAAAAGAGACAAAAATTTGCAGTTGCTCTTGTTTTGACTCCTTCTGAGGGATCTCCAATGATTTAACTCTGCGGATGACTTTTTGTCCACTTATGAACATTTGGAGGTGAGATACTTGTAGCTTCTGGGAGTTGAGTTGCATCAATTTTAGAAGATTCAACTGATGGTTGAACTTGATCAGTTTGAACTAGATCAGATGGGATTTGATTAGTTTGAACTTCTGTAGTGTTTGCTGAAGTAGTTGGTGTTTTAGTATGAGAGGCCTCTATGGAATGAGATTGTGATGGAGAATTGGAAGGACCAGATATGGTAGTTTCTATGCGCTCAGCTTCTGTAGTAGGTTCCACAGAAGCTCTGTGATCTTCTGTAGAGGCTCTGTTGGCCTCTGTCACATCATCATCATACCATTCTGTGAATAAATGCTCAAGTTCTTCTGAGATGGATTCATCTTCTGATCTTTCAGCTTGTTCTCTTAACTCCTTAGTGATCTGGTCTGAGATTATCTGAAAGGTGTCATCGTAAGAAACATTAGTACTCTCAACCACAGTTTTAGATTTAAGTAGATATGGTCTATAAGCCACAGAGTTCCAAGGGTAGCCCACAAAAATAGCCTCATCTGATTTGTCGTAGAACTTTCCTTTGGACTCTATGTCATTCAAAATGTAGCACTTGCATCCAAAAACATGAACATATTTAATGTTTGGCCTTTTGCCATGCTGAATATGATATGGAGTCTTCCATGTCTTTTGACCACCAATGATCTATTCTGTGTGTATCAAGCAGTTGATACTGCTTCTTCCCAAAATGTAAGTGGAAGACCAGAGGCATTGAGCATGGTTCTGGCAGCTTCAACAAGAGTGCGATTCTTTCTTTATACAACACCGTTCTGTTGTGGAGTCCTTGGAGCTGAAAAGTTATGGGTGATTCCTTCTGATGAAAGATATGCATCTATCATAGAGTCTTAAATTCAATCCCATTGTCAGTCCTCAGAACCTTGATCCTGCACTCATGAAAAACTTGGAGTCTCTTTAAGTGATTGATTAGTACAAGAGGAACATCTGATTTCTTTATAATAAATTCAACCCATGTAAATCTTGAGAATTCATCAACAAGTACAAGAATGTACTTGTTTCCTCCATGACTCTACACAGAGATANTGCAACATTTGCAGAGGCTTATCAAAGGATAAGTCAGACTTGGTTTTGTGAGTAGACCTTTTGAGTTTGCCCATTTCACAAGCTGAGCAAAGAGGATCTTTCTCAAATTTTATGTTGGGTAGTCCCTTTACTAAGTTCAGTGTTACCAACTTATCTAAAGTGTGAAAGTTTAAGTGGCAGAACCTGGTGTGCCAGAGCCAAGCTTCTTCATTTTTTGAGAGAGACTAAGCATACCTCCTCTCTGTCTTCTAGAGTCTCAAAACACAGAAGGTACATATCACCTCTTCTATTTTCTCTCATGACGTCTATCAGAGTATCCTCCTTGTACATTATGCAATGCTTCCTATTGAACAAAACATCCAATCCATTGTCACAGTGTTGGCTTACACTGACCTCCAGTCTTTCGAACAAGACTTCTTCAGATGTGAACTTGACACTGGTCTCCTTTCTGAGAACAGGTCCTTCTTTAGCGTTTGATTGTCTTCTTCTGGAAGAAGGTTGAAGAGGGGGAATATGAACAATTTTTGACATTCTATTCATCAGGCGCTCCAATTCTTCAATGATGTACCTCTTATATGCTGACTTTTCTTTCCTTATCACCTCCCTAATCTCCATTCACTCGTAGTACCTGAAGGTTTCAATATTCTTGTACGAGTGATCGGAGGTGGTGAAGTCAGTCCTGTAGATCTTGATGAAGGCCATAGTTTCTTTCTTTTTAGTGGCCCTTTCATGAGTGATCTTGGCATCCATGATCTGAGCATGGTACTTTCGGAAGTTCAGCTTCTCGGAACACCACTTCAGCTCTACATTCCTGCTCTTCTCTAACTCCTGCATTTCATGGACCTGATGAAGTAGAGGATTCTCAGTTTCTTGAGCAGCGAATTCATAAGAGGCCTTAAGATGTTCAAAGTCTTGAATCTTTCTTTGCTCCAGTTCTTCCATGGCCAGCTTATTTTTTAATATAGGAGCCTTGGGCAGGTAATCAAACTCTCTACCGATGCTGGAGGTACGAAGAGCCATTTTTGCTCCAGCTTGGGAGGATTGACCTACCTAACGTCTTCTTCTGCCTGTGTGAACATCATCTGTAAAGATTTGATGCTCAGACATCGAGTTCTTTCCTTTGTCATTTTCCTTTGGACTTGGGGGAGCTGAGTTGGTGGTTCAGTTAGGTTTAGTGGGTAGGTTTAGGATGAGAGAGATAATAAGGGTAAGTTGTTGGGTTGGTTGAGATAAGGATTTAGGTTGAGGTTGGAAGGATACAACGTTTAGGGGTTGAATATCTAGTGGAATGCTAGCGAGGGCATCCTGAGAGGTTGTGAACATACTTCGAGAGAATAGGTCCACCATATCCTTAGCAATGGTTCCCGAGATTATAGGAGTGGAGGGTTCGAGGAGTTTAGGTTTAGGTTGAGTCTGGGGTTGATCAGGGTTAGGCTTTCATGAGGATGTTGGGGTTGGTGAAGATGTTGGTTCGGGGATTGAGATAGGAGAGGGAGTTGGTTGAGGGGTTTCGTACATGATGGTTTCAACGTTTGGTCGATCATGAACAAGGAGTACATAACACTGTGTTGGTTTAGGTAAGGGTGAGGCGAAGGGGTCAGAATAAGATAAATCTTCAGATGAAGATAAATCTATCCTTGGGGTTCCTTAGGGTTGATGGTGGATGAGGTTGAGGCTTGGTTAGGATTAGGTTTAGAGAAAATAGTGGAGATGGGTTGTTGGTCAGAATTTGTAGGTGATGAGGGTTGGATAGGAGGAGGGGAATAAGGGGTACCCGAGCAGGTTGCTCCTGCTCCCTTTCAGAGGGTTGCTCCCCCTGAGCTTCAGCATCCTCTACAGCTCCCATTTGTAATTGAGGGGTTTCTATAGAGGTTCTTCTATTTTATTTGACTAGGGAGGGGTCATCATTATCATCATCATCATCGTTGTCATCTCCCTTGTTCGAGTCACATCTGAAGTCATTAGGCTCCTCATCTTCTTCATCCTCCTCATCACCGTCCTTATCTTCTTCCTCCACACTGATAACAGAGTCTTGAAAGTGAGAGAGACCTGTAGGAGGGATGTTGGCAGCAATCATTGACGGTAGCATCAGCGATGGCGGCATTTGATCTCTCCTCCTCAGAGATCGAGAGGGCTGCAGGTTGGCTGATAGCAGCCACTAGAGTAGAGAAGCCATGCTCATGAGCAGAATGCCCTGAGAGACAAAGCAGCTAATTGACTCTTAATCAAAGCTCCGTTATTGGCAGTGAAGGATGGCGATGGCATGGGAGGAGGAGCAGTTGGGATGGCCCTAACCAAGTTGGTCAAGTCATAAATCTTGGCTTCCTAAGCATTGGCTATGTTGGTTCCCATTTGGGTTTGATTACTAATGTCTACTCAAAAGTGCCCAATAAAAATGAAAACAGCAGAAGCAAATTGAATGATAAATGCAAATGGAGTAGATGATTAAGACAAACAGTTAAGTAAACAGTGTAGAATAATCAAAGAGAAACAGATTACTCAAATGAACTCTTGTATTGATGAAGAATAATGAACACCAAGAACACTCACTAACTATGTGTGAAAAACACTCTCAATCTCTGAATTACACAGTTGAAGCACACAAATTACAATGGACAATCTAGTATAAATACTTGTTACAACTACACTTAAACCAATAAGCTCATGACACTTGGTAGAATCAAATCTTCAAGATACACTTGTTGAAAGTTAGTTGCAACTGCCTTACGTGATAGGCACATGTCCAGTTTGTCCTTGTAGAAATTCGAGAGGGATACTTCATAGAGGTTGGATATTGCAGACCTTCTAAGGATGCTCTCAGAGCCTCTGCGATCTCATGCCTTGATCTTACTTCTGAAGGGCTCTGTCGAGATACCTTCTAAAAACCCTTGCTGAAGATATCTTTTAAGTATCCTTGATGTTTCTTGTAGAACCTTCTGTCATCTTACATTAGTCATTTTTCAATACTGTCTATCTAGCCTATGTTGGAGCTAACAATCTCCCCTTAAGTATTAAAAAAATGAAATATGAATATGTGAACAAACTAAGCTAAATGAACAGAAAAAGAGGTGAAGTAGTTTCAACCTCTAAAAAGATGAAAATTGTATTATTAAAGCAAAAAATGCCATAAGGCATTTACATTTAGTAACAGTACAAGAAAAAAGAAATTTATAAAGTCTGAGATCCTGGGAAGTCATCCATTGGAGTAAGGAAGTCATTCTTCAGCAGATTGTAGATTTTCAAGATGAGTGCCCTATACTTGACATGGCCTTCAATTGACAGAAGTAACTCCCTTGCAGACTCTTGTTACTCAAACTCACTTCTAAGTCGCTCAGTGATGGTATTGTAGATCTGCATCAGTGTCTTGGTCGAATACCTTTGAGCATCAAAGGCTCTATAAAATCTCTTTTTTGCATCTTCATCGTAGTAAACAAATCCATATTCTGGAGAAGTCACTATAGAGTTAGTTACCCACCTTTCTATCCCAAGAGGGGTGTTTTGTGGTTCTGCCAGATACGGGTGCTCTAAGCTGAGCTAAAGTGCAATTTCAATGTTTGTTTGGCTGAAGAGACGTACATGCTCCCTCATGACCTCCATCAGTCTGTTCAACGAATAGGCATATGCTCCTTTTGTCTCCATTCGTTTGTTTAGAAGTTGGTACAAGTATGGCAGGTCATAGGCACATAAGTTCTTGAAGTCTACATATGTGAATCTGTATTGCCTTCCATTAGTTCTTTCCACAATGAAACGTGTGTAAGTTATTGCATTGTGGGAGAAGGGAAGCAATTTGATTTCTATTACATTGCAGATTTCACATATAGAGAATATGTCTCTTCTGTCCTGCACAGTCCGCTCAAATTTGGCTCGAACTATATCATTTGATATTCTGCTCAGAGTGGGTCTGAACATCACTAGTCGATCTGAAGAATATAAGTACAGATGTACTTGCTTTGTGCTGGTGAGTTCTCTTGGCTTTGGTCGCTGGGTATGAAGACGAATATCATCTATGTCTTGGATGATTTCTTCAACTCTACCATGCTTTTTCGAAAAGGGAGCTGTAGATGCCTCTTCCATCCTTTGAGTAGTGTCAATATCCTCTAGGATCTTTAAAGAGGATCCTTCTGCAATAATGGGGTTGATGGCTCCAGCAAGAGTGTCAAAAGTACCTTTTAAGTTATTCTTTGTTGTTTCTTCTTAAGGGTTAGTGGTTATGGCTTGAGCTTCCTCATCAATTATTCTTGAAGACCTCTTGAGATAAGACTCAGAGTCCTCTTCCTTTGTGTAGTCCCTGCCAAACTTCTTTTGAAGCCAATCTTTCATCTGTAGGTTTTTGTTAGTTGGCATCTTCTTTCTTATCTTGTTGAATGCAGCATTAACCTCGTTAGAATCTAAGTCAAACAACTCGAAGTCAGTATCTGCCAGAGAATGAGGGAAGCTATAGTTGCCTTCTCTTTACCTTTCCTCGAAGAGGTGCCTTCAGAAGGCTTACCCCTGAGAAGAGTTGTCCAGCAGAGGTTACAATTAATTGGATTATTACAAAAATGCATTCAATTGTCTTTTCGTTGTCGTCGTCATAGTATTCTCATGGTTGATGTGATGCAAGTGTTCCGGTCTTATCAAATCGGTCCATAACCGTTCTGTCATCGAGGCCATCAACATCGATTTCTTCTTCTTCGTCATAATGTGAGATGGTACCATTGGTATAGGTTGATGGCGGCGGCGTACTTAGCCTTTGCTCTATTTCGTTTTCTTCAGGATGTTTTTCCACAACTTCAATCTTCCTCTCAAACGATGTTTTATCTTGAATTCTGCCAACATTTTCCAAATAGTCCTTCAAACAAACACAACATTCTACGGACTCCGATGTTAATCTTGTCCGACGTATAAAAACCATACCGCTATTAAGAGAAAAAAGCAGACTCCGAAGCTACAGTACTAGCTTGGATTGTTAGTATATCACGGGCCATAAATGCCAAAACCGGAAATTGAGGTTTCTTTTCTTTCCAAATTGTAATAAATCTATTTCTTTAAGATTCTCGACAACTTGCGTAGTATAAATATAGTACGCATATAAGTATTTAATTTGTCGAGATCATAATTAAATCTGCTTGTTTCACTTTGCACCTCATTCATTAAATTGATCATTAATTTTTTCTGGCCTTCGCGCTGACCATTACTAGAAGCACAATTGGAACTCGTAAATAATGATGATTGGTTTTGTTGGTGGCTTCCTCCCTCATGTTGGACTTTGTAAATATCAAATAATTGGTAAATTTTCGAGTAAAGTCACATTTGTTGTCGGTTGAAAAACTATTATTTGTAGGCGTATCTAAACCAAAACCTATACTTATTTGAATAATTAAAACATTAATATTGGTCACATTTAAGTACGGGTTTAACGTCGTGGCACAAAGAAAAGACAAGGGGATAGTTCGAAAATATGTTAACATTTTTTTTTCATTGGACTATCAAGGGTCCCTACTGTTCATCGTACCAGTACCTTGAAATTTGACATACCAAAATATATAATTGGTTTACAAGAAGAGGGGTTGTTGGATAACAAACACCGGATAAACAAGTTGTTTCTTCTTTAAAATAGCCTAAAATATCATATAATCCCTCAAGCACGACACAATTATAATCTATAATACCATTATCCTCGTAATTTATATTATAAAATGCATGTATCTAACTTCTTAGTTTTATCAAATTTTCAATCATATAATACATCAAATTCCATTAAATGGGCATATCATAGTTCGCTCCCAAAGTCCTAAAACAACAGTCTTAGCAATATCTTCTATATGACGCATTCATTCCTTTACTTCCCAAAAGCACTACGTAACAAAACTTTAAAATTATTTATGATCAAGAGACAAGTATTTAAACCGGCTTCAACGGCTAAATTTATAATGTGTGTACAACAACGTGTATGAATTAATGTGTCATCCAACATAGGGGTTAAAGCACACTTTAGTTTTTCCACACATACACCTCTATATTGTCACAATATATACTATAAAGTCTGAGTCATTGAAGGAACCAAGGTCACCTACTCATCATGGGTAAATCTTTTCAAGTTCCATGCCCGTGGATACAAGGTCCTGCACCATATCGATGGCACTTCACCACCTACTTTTCCTAGCCTCAAAAACCCCTTTCACAACAACAAGGGCTCTCGAGCTGCTACCCTTGAACACGAGTTCAACACCCTCACTCTCAAATCGATGCTATCCCTTGATGCCTATTGTCAACGCCTCAAAGACCTTGTTGATCAATTAAACGATGTTGATTGTAGTGTAAACGAATAATGCCTTGTACTATAATTGGTTCACTGTTTTCCTTCGAGTTCGATAACGTCACTGCTTTTATCAACCAAAGTCTGCCTAGTTTTGGCACCGTCTGAAGCATGCTCCAACTCGAGCAACAATGTCAGTTGGCACGTGATGGTACTCAACCCTACACTATGTTTGTCGCTATTCATTCAGGTACCTCCAATAAAGAATGATCCTCCCCTCCCCAAACAAACAACCAACATGGCTCCAGTAGAAATTACTGACATAGGGTTCGCGACAGAGGTGCTCGACCCCATGCCAACAATCGATACTATAACCCCCAGCCATTCTTGTCACCACAATGGCCACAAAACCCATGGCCAAACTAGCGGCCCGCTCCTCCCTGCCCGTATCCAACGCAACGAGGCTAGACTACACCATGCCAGACTAGTCCTCAAAGGCCCACTCGTTCAATAATCCTTACTTAGACCTCCACCATCATAGCAGTATAACCGCTGATGTGGTATTTTCACTTTATGAATTTACCCTTCAATATTAACCCTTTTTAACCTCTACTAACTACCACAATACATGCAAGTCTGACTTGATCACGAATAGTATAGTAATCAGTAAATCAAGGTATCACTCTTACCACTGAGAATGGTTAAGCTACTTTATTCAACTCTATAATTTATCTAATTGATCTAATTAAAAAGCTTTTGATTTTCAGAAGGTATTAAACTAAATTAAACTAGAAAGCAATTAAACTAAAGAACGTGCAATCAAATATTAAAACTTTACTTTAATTAAACAAATGTACTCATTATGGATATAGAATCCCTTTGTAGTAGTTTGATTTCACAAATAAAACAAATATTATTTTAGGGTTTGATCAACTAGAGTTCTCCTTATCTACCTTAATAACAATTGTATTACAGCAGGGGAGTTCTCCTCCTAACCTCCTATAACTGATACAACCTAGGTTATTATCCAATTAACCGGCGGTCGCCTGATTCTTTAGTCTAAAGGAGTTCTCCTCAAAGACTAGTTTTTTACCAAATCTATAATAGGTTATCGGACCCTAATCACAATCTCCATTTTTGGTAGATCGCCTGCCAACCAAAGCGAAAGACAGAGGAAACTAATTAACTAGGGAGAGTTCTCTACATCTAGATACGACTAGTTAATGGACCAAAGTAGCGAAAGTTAAAGCTATAAACTTGAATCGGAATAACAATCATTCAAAAACAAACCATCAATTATAAGATTAAAATCAAACTACAAACAAAGTTCATCATCCCATAATGAGTACTAATAAACTTAGCACATAGACATACTAAATCTATTTAAAACAAAGTAATAAGATGAAGACATTAATCAGACCAAATAGCTATAGAAGATAAGACTCTAGTAATCTTTCTCTATGTCACGATCGGCGAAGTATCACTGACCTTGATCACCTTCTTCAACTGGCGGTTCATAAACTGCTGAAAACTTGTATTGCATATGTTTCCTCTGATCAAGTATGATATATTGAACCCTAGGCTGGAAGTCCAATTTACAGAGCCAAAACCGTGTGCCACCTCGTGACTCGAGAACAATCTCTCGACACAAGATCGTTATCTCTTTCACAAATAAAGGAGATTGTGTTGATCTTCTAATAAGGGTAAAACTTGCACACAAAGAAAATAATCTTTATAAACTTCACGACTCGTGATCCCATTCGCGGCTCAAGATTCTCAACACTTCAAATCATCAACCTACGTCTTCACAAAACTCGCAACTCGAAAATAGTTCTATCGATGTATTTTTGACTTTTCTCCTTTTTGTCCTTTTTTCGATGTTTTTCGCTCCAAATGACTTCAAAACCTATAAAATAAAGAATTATAGCAATTAAGCACAAAAGCACATTGATTAGGACCAAAACGAATGTAAAAACGATGATATCAGTTCTTAAAAACATGTATAATTTTGGCGATATCAACCGCCAAGGTCAGGTCCATCTTACCTTTGCCAACCCCTTGGAGCCAACTAACTTGCGCCATGATTTCCAGGCCATGACTCTCACTCCACCTATCAACAATCAATGGTACATGGACATTGAAGCTTCGTCTCTTATTACTTTTTAGCCAGGTTACATTACGATTCTCTCTAATGCCAATATTCGATCTATATGTGTTGGCAATGTTGCTTCAATATAGGTTAACGAATCGGGCTTCTCCACCTTCCCCACATCCCACTATCCACTTAACCTTCAACACATCCTATACACTCCTCATATTATCAAAAATCTTATATCTGTATGCCAATATACTAAAAATAACCACGTCTCTATTAAATTTAAACTAATCGTTGCTCTATGAAGGACCTCAAGATTGGGAAACTCTTTTACGGAGTATAGTGTTGGCGACCTCTATCGGTGTGCGTTCCATCAGTCTTTCTTGCTATCTCCTTGCCGACTTATGGCACAACCGCCTTGGTCATCCTGACTCCCCTATCATGGATTACCTTCATATCGGTTCCTTTATTTTTTATAATAAGCATAGGAAAAACATTTTATGTCATTCCTGTCTAATCGGTAAACATAAACGTCTTTTTTTCTATGGTTCTACGTATGTTACGTTGGCACCATTTGATATTATACATAGCGATTTATGCACTTCTCTTATGATAAGCATGAGTGGTTACAAATATTATCTCGTACTCATTGATAGTTTCTTGCAATTATTTTGGGTATATCCATCAAAATATAAATAAAAAACATTCTCCAAATTTACCTAGTTTTGTTCACACTGAATTCCAAAAACGTGTTAAAAGTTTTCAATGTGACATGGGATGTAAATTTGACAACCATACATTCAAAAACTTTACCAACCAACATGGCCTCACCTTTCGTTTCTTGTATCCCCCACACATCACCTCAAAATGGCAAAGTCGAACGTATGATCCCTATCTAAAAGAAATCATCCTTGCACTCCTCTTTCATGCAACACTCCCACCTAAGTTTGACTCGGTGCCCCTTATACTGCCACTTACCTTCACAACATATTACCTACCAAAATACTCCATTTCCGCTCACCCACATACATTCTATATCTCAAAAATCCAACATCAGGGGCGTAGCCATAATTATAATTTAGGGGGTTTTAAGATCTCAAATCAAGCTTGTATATTGTAATTATTCAAACCAAAAGTTAATGTGAGATGTGATTAATGTCGGTTCTCTTTAAGTTTCATGAGATTTTGAGAGGAAACTGAGTTGTGATGATTGTTTAGATAAAAATAAACAAGAAAATAAAAAAAAATCTGACTTTCGTTTTTTATTATAGGGCTAATGTAAAAAACATATTTTTATTATTAAGTGAGTCAATTCATTAATTTATAAAATATCGTAACTGATGTTAATGTATAAATAGATTTCTTAGCTAGGTAACAAAAATAATAATATAAAATGATCCATCAAAATAATAGTACAAAAACCTTGATTTATATATCTTTGAAATTTGATATAATGATAATGATATTAATTTAATTTATTATGATTTTTAATATAATAATATCTTTTTATAAAATATTTGTAAAGATAAAAACAATGAAAAAAGGTTTTTAAGGAGAATAATAACACTAACTAATAGAGATTATACTTTATAAATGTTTAAAGTATTCTTTTTTGAAGCATCAAATGTTAAAAGTATTAAAATAACTTAATTGAAAAAACTAAAGATTTGGAAAACATGATAAGCAAATAAATAGTTATAATAAAACAAAATAAAAGAAAAGAGTTAAAATAAGAAAGAAATAAAACACCACTATGTAAATAGTTAGAATAAAAAATTAGTTAAATAAGAAAGAAATAAAACACTAGTATGTAATAGTTAGAATAAAAAAAATAAAAAATAGTT
>LUCG01082737.1:0-15442 GCA_001633085.1 Carthamus tinctorius | reverse complement strand
CCCTTCTACAATACAAATCATACAAACTTACCCTATTGGCCATCCAAGAGGGACCCAACAAGTACACATGATGTATTAATGGTTTTTCGCAATGCAAAGGATACATAATGATAAGGGAAGCAATAGACTTGAGATTGATAAGGGAAGCAATAGAATTGAGAGATGTCAACCGATTGTAGATTAAGAGGATGGGATGAAAGGGTGTGATTAAAGATGTCAATTAATGAACAAATTCATCATAAAAAAACTCAGAACCATATTAGAATAACTATGATCAGCAAAAATTCTAGAAAGTATCTTTAGATAGCCTCTTCATTAAAAATTGAATCCCATTCATTATAAACATCAAGAAGTACATAATAGATACAAAATGCAAGAAACAAAGACTTCCCGAAGACCAAATAAAGTTGGTCATACGCAACCAAAAGTGCCTATTTTCCAACGCTTTGGGTACCTGCTGCGCTACATCTGCTTGTCCTATTCCGACTGCCGGTATTCACTAAATAACATGAGGAACCAAAGATTAAAAACAAATAAACATTTTCTATTGATCAAACTAGCAGCAAACTCTTACATTATCTCAAATATGCTAACTTGAAGATTATCATAGCAGAGAGTAAAAAACTAAGAGTATCAAATCTAGTAGGCAGAGAGGCAAAGGCTAAAAAAGTAAGCAATCCAAAAGCAACTTATGCTCATAAACCAAGAGCAAAAATAAGAGCAGACTTATGTTGGAAGAAACCAACTTTGCTCTGTTCTAGTGCAACAGAAATAAAAACCTTACCCGTCCCCGCTTTGGTAAACCAGGTATCCCCGGCCCCGGGACCCGTTTTGATGGGGAATCTTTGGCCCTAGTCGGAACGGGTAAACCAGGTTCCCCACCATGTCAGGAAAATCACCATCCTTATAATACATGTGATAAAGAATAAAAGATAGGCATTTTAGGGAAAAGAAAAGCACCGGAGGATCAGTAAAATAGGTTCAGATTCCTGTATGGATACATTTGTAGGTAGCTTACAAGGGAAACAAAAAACAATCTAATCGAACACCTAAAACAGATTAACCATGATATCACCAAAAGTTTAGTTGGGCTTGCAGGATGTATCTAATTAATGCTACTATCTCTATACCTCAAATGTTGCCATTAGTTGACTTGGTACAGATACATGGAGGACATATTCATTGATACACATGAGTGTCTTCTGGATACCTGCAAAATGAACTTTATATATGTAGAAGATATATAGAGGTTGCAATCAAGTGGGTAAGATTTGTCTCTGCAGACTATCAAAATATAGTCAAGTTTCTAACTACATATAAAATCATTAGAATAACAAAACACTACTGGCCCGATCGAACCGGGAACCGGAGAAAGGACAAGGTCAAAGTGATATATTTAAGAACCGGTTTGAACCAGTTGGTTTAAGGGTTGGACCGGTGGATCGAATCAACTCCAATCAAATATCATCTTCATGCATTGGGGTTATTTTGAAAAAAAGATTAAAAAGAGTTAAAAATAGAGCTTGCTTAAGGGTGAAGTTCTTTCATTTGGTGAATATAAAAACAGGTGTCCCATCTGTTAAATGACATAGCATAGCATTGCAGAATAACTCTTTAAGAACCAAATCATGGCAGAACCATAATAACATAGTTACTATTTTTGGTTCAACAAATATCTGATTGGAAGCAATTTAGAGATGAAGTTGGGGTGAATTGATATTGTTAGTTGCAAGGCCGTTCAGATATATGTCACTCAATCCACAACCTCTGAATCATTCAGTAAGTTAAAGATCTACTTCTACTACTAATACTTCCAAATTAATTTCTTCCAGCTTCAATTCACCATATCTGATTTCTATATTAAAGAAAGAAATCCGCAATTAAGATTAACTATAAAAGGCAACTCATATCTGATTTCTATATGGTTGCTTATCTTCCCAGAACAAGTAGATCCATTCAGATTGTAGTATTAACAACCTTGCAATTAACCAGATAAATTAGTCTCCAGATATACCAAAGCAACAAGCTGGAGTTTATTGGTTAAATATTGCCAGGTTATGACCACGAAGCTGTTTATGTAAGTTTTTACTTATTCTGTAAAATGTTAACACTTTAACTAAAGCACTATGATTGGATTGGACATCAGGATCCTTAACTGTAGTACTATGATCAAGAGCTGAGATGGTATGCATCTTCAATGTAAAAGAAAATGATATACCTGATTTGTGTGGAAAGGCGCATTTCAATCGTTTAACCCGTGTACCTACAATATAGCTAGCATCAACCATAAGCATCTTCATTGCTTTTACAACCGAAATCAAAACAAGAATGATATACATTTATATATAATAGATTCTCCCAATATGTAAAGTGTATACTGCAACCCCAAGAAGGGAAGTCTATCTAATGTCAATAATTTGAAACACTTTGTTCTGCTTTCAAATCAGAGATAGCTTGTATCAAATTTGTAACACAAAAAAATTGGCATATGCAAATCTGAAAATTAAAATATTAAAACAATCTTTGCTGAACAACTATTGTATTCTTAATCAATAAGGACTTTGTTTCAAAATACTACCGGAAAAGGAGAAGTTTTCTAGGGTTTTAAATAATAAAATTAAAACGTTCCAATACAACTGAGAAGCTTCAAAACATCATATTCGATTTGGAATTCGAAATAAATCCAAAAACCTTCGAATCAAATCGGAATCACAACTGAAAACCTTCGAATTTGAGAGTGGCGAGATAAGTTTGGTTGGAATTTCGATGGTTTACCTGAGTCGAGAGTGGCGATTTGAGAGCGGCAAGGAGAATTTCGTTGCATATTTGAAGAACATGAATATGCATAGTCATCTTGGAAATAGAATCGTTATCTTGGATGAGGAGCCGTATTGACGATGGGCCTGTGCAGTGTGCAAAAGAAGAGTGTAGTATCAAATGATGAGAGCAGTAGTTTAATAAAGAAGGTGAGATAAGAGGTTTTATGCTTTAGAAGGTTGTACAATTTCAAGACTTTCAGCTTTATTTGATTATACTTAAGAGTTTTGTTAAATCTGTTTTATAAAGGAGTAAATATATATCTATATATATATATATAGAGAGAGAGAGAGAGAGGAAAGTTCAAATGTGAACCACTTTTTGGTTGTGAACGTGAGGACAGTCGAGAGCGTGACACGTGGCAGCTTTGAGTGTGGTCCCCCCTTTTATTCAATGCATTCCCATGAATCGCGCCTAGTTATCCGCTGTGGACCTGACGTGGCACCTAGTCATCTACTACGTGTCACGTTCTCGGTTGTCCTCACGTTCACAATCAAAAAGTGGTTCACATTTGAACCCATCCCTATATATATATAGAGAGAGAGAGGGGGNTCATTTGTAAACCAATAAAAGGGTATAAACCGTGTAAACTAATCATAGCCGTTGATCAAAAAAACCAAATGAGGATATGGATTCATAGGAAATATGGAAATGTGAAATATATGGTAAGTCAATGATTATGATATAAGGAAATGTGAAATATGGAAACGTTTTTGAAAATCAAGGGTGTAGATTGGTTTACACGGTTTATACCCTTTTATTGGTTTACAAATGAATCTCCCTCTATATATAAGGGTAACTTCTAGAGAGGACCAATTAATTCTTAAAAACTTGAGGATTGATCTAAGCTTATGATCTGAAAATGGGCATAAAGAACATGATCGTCATTTTGCAAAAAAGATTCACGGTTTCATTCATATTATGAAACTTCATATTCACCTTATGGATCTTTAGATTCACTAGATGAAACTTCATATTCACCTTATGAATTTTCAGATCCACTAGATGATATTTCATATTCACTTTATGGATCTTCAGATTCACCACGTGAATCTTCAGATGTAAGTTAAACAAGCACCCTAATTCACCTAATGAATCTAAACAAAATGTCCATTTACATATAAATTCACATGAAAACCAGTAGAAAATTCACCTAATGAATATAAACAAAAAATCTATCTACATGAAAATTCAAATGAATACAAACAAAATGTTCATTCACATTTAAATCGAGTTCCAAGTATACGAATCCTTTTTTGGCGTCGTTTTCCAACGAGCTACACTTCCGTTTTTCGACGAGCTACACCGCCGCTGCACTTGCAGAAATCGATTTGCCTTCTTCAACAAATAGCTCAACAATACCTGTAATTACTAATTGATGAAGAAAACATTTCATCAAATAGTTTGCGTGCATAATTCATTTGTAACTTTTAATCAATTTACAGGTGTAATTGGATGCCAAAATTATGCAAATCTTAGCAACTAATCTGGAAAAAACACAAATTAAACCAAAATACCCCTTATAACTTCTTCTTTAGTCACAGATCTGGTAATGATTCAAAGAAAAAATACCTATTTTTAGTCATAGATCTGGTAATGATTCAAAGAAAAGTCTTAGCAACTGATTTGGAAAAAAAACGTAAATTGAACCAAGATACCTCTTTTAACTTCTTCTCCGATGAAAGATCAGATTTGGAAAAACGACGATGATTCAAAGAAGAAGAAGCCAGGTCTGGTAATGATTCGATGGTAGCCGGAGTAGATCGAAAAGAGAGAGAGGGTGGTCGCCGGGTTCTGGTCGGTGTTTGATCGGAAACGAAGAGTCGCCAGAAAGGAAACCTAGGGTTTCTATGGTTGGTCGATTTGGGGATGGAATGAATTTGAAAAAACGAGATGACGGTGGTAGAGGACGACGACGGATGGAGTACTGCAATGGTGGTGATGGTCGCTGGATTTAATGGTGGTGGTGGTCACCGGAGTTTAGGGTATAAACCTGGTGCCGGCAAAGAGCTCCATGAAGTTTGGGATCACGCAATGAAAGTTCTCGACCGTTCTCGGAGTGGTGTCGGCGAAGAGCTCCATCACGATCCACCGGCCGGAGTGCCACCGACGGTCATATCAAAGAAGACGGTAGGGTTTCAAAATAAAGATAGATCTGAGAAAAAAATGTTTGGAAATGGTTGAAGTGGGTTTCAAATGGAGATAGATAAGAGAGAGAAAGGATTGGGAGTGAAAATTGACGTAAATACCCTTCTGACTTTATAATCTGCTGTGTTGCAATCAAAACTATAAACAATGCTATCATGGTCTCCTTGTATTATAACCCTTGATCAAATGTTTTTAATGATGCTAGATTGGTTATCAAGTTTTCACTAATAAAATGGTTTTCATTTGATTAGCTATATATATATATATATATTACACAATATATAATACAACCTCTATTATAACATTTATATATAATGTTTAAATTTAGCCATTCGAGTTCTAACATATACAATTTTGGTCCTTGGTTCAAAAAAATTAACTTAAAAAAATGTTGAAGTAAGAAAATGAAAAATGACCCTTATGCATGTTAGAACGAGGGACCAATTCCAATAGAAATTGCAAAATATACCAAATCCATAATTAATAACTTTTAGGGATGAAATTTATAAAACCCATCAAATTTACTCATGAATTTAGAAAGAACAAAAAGGAATTTATTTAATAGTATAAATAAATTATAAAACAACAAAGATTCTTCTCTCTGCTACCTAGGGTTACAATAAACCCCAAATCTCGGCTTCTTTCTCTTCTCTATCTACAAACCACTTTAATCGCCATAGAAACAGCCATCTGTGAATCCTTTTCTCCGGCGAGCTCTCCGATCAGGTATTTTAGTATCCTCTTACTACAACAAATTAGCATTTTCTTCGATTTTCACTTTTTGGCGTCAGTAGTATGTTTGAATATCGATTCATTTGATTAGCTTCGGAGTGGTGTAATCGTTTGTCTCATTGTGTAATTCGTCCAGAGCCTGATCGATTCTCGATCAACAACTAGTAGTATTTCTATGAATTTCAGCTTGTGTTTCGAGATCAGCCGTGGATCTAGGAATTTAGGTACTGTACTTTAACAATTGAAAAGAAATTGAAAAACTTGAATAAGGAAACAATGGCAATGGATTAACGATTAACCTAGTTAGGAGATTTTAATTGAATCCAAAATAGCTACTTTTTCGAATGTAAGATGCGGAGTTTGTTTATTTTACTAAAAACTAGGTTTGTTTTCACCTTTTTTATGTGCTTAAATGCAAAGATTGAATTCAAAATCGAGCTTGCTAACCTTTCGATTTCTGTGTGTATTGACAAGTTTGATGCTTTCATTGTATTTCTATTGAACAGAGGAAGATTGTATTTCTAATGCACATAATTGACTTTGTTTTACGGTATTTGTTATATGGAATTGATAATTTTAGTGAAATGACATATTTCTTTCATGAAAAAGGACTGAATTAATTGTTGTTTTTTGCTTTTTTAGGTTGAAAAGTATTATGTTTGCTGCACGAATTCGGTTACCAGTTTCTGGACTTTGTAGGTAGGTAACACATTTGCTAATTCTCTATTTGCATTTGTAGTTAGATTATATTCTTTAACATATGCTACTTTCATTTCTAATGAAATGACACTCCGTTTTTAATTGCAAAGGAAAAAAAAACATTTATTTTGACCGAGATTTCGACTAACTAGATACAATGCTTGAAAGCTTCAATATATATATGGAACATGAACTTATTGGGTGTGTTATTGACTTATTTTGTTTGTAGCATGTCTTCGTTCATAAATATATATATATCACCGGTGAACCTATCAGTTTGAGTTGATTGGCAAGAGATGGCTAGTTCATGGAAGTCTTTTTCCTAAAGACTTCTAGCAATTTCTCAAGTATGAACTTATTGGGGGTTAGTTAATAGAAAAAGATCCCACTTATCTGGCAAGACCAGAGATAGTTGTATTTCTTGTTATTTATTCCACTTATCCCCTCCCAATTATTCTTACAGCCTCACCGCGAATCACTTTTCCTGCTTCATTTGCTCATCTGCCTTGCCTCAGTTGTCTCCCTCTCTCAGGTATGCCATTTAAGCATGGCAATACCTAGTTGGCATTTGGTTCTAGTAATTAGGGCTTGATTTCACTTGTATAAAAGACAAAACTCGAATCTCGATCAAATTCCATCACAACAGCCATTAATGTGACTTGTTGAAACCTCCATTTGTTCTTATTGTGTAACACCCCCAAAATTTGTAAAAGAACGACTAATAAAACTTCATATAAACATTACTTGAATGATGAATTCCTTCCTAAGGGACAATATTTGAATTACCTAAAATAGCAATATAAAGCTTTAACATCGATAAGTTAACATGGTCGATTGCGGAAATTGTGGTTGGGACCTTGATTTCAATAGCGGTTATCGAGGTAACTAGTGAGATAATGGTAAAAAAACAGGTTCATAAATTAAACATGAATATATGTACATATATATAACCATATATAACTTGAAATATTTTAAAACTACAGTAGCTAAAATCAGTGAAACAAAGATAGTAGCTAAATTCAGTAAAACAATGGCTAAAATGCTAAATCCTCTCAATTGAGTCTCTAAATCAGTAAATTATATCGCAAAACAAATTTTAAATCAGTAGAGGCGGGACCTGTTGTTGGATGATGAAATTGAGACATGTTGAAACGAGGTAGGACCTGTTGGACGGGGCTCAGATGAGGATGAGGCTCAGACGAGGTTGGACCTGTTGGAGTAGCAATCTTCACTGTGGGGCTGGTACTTGGTAGTCGATCAAGTGTGTAGTCGAGAGTTTAGATCTATTGATGAAGGCCAACCTCAAAAGCCCCTCATATACTTATTGCGGTATAGCAGACCACAATTTTTAAACCCAAATTGCGGTGAATTAGCGGTGGATAGCACCGCTAATTACGGCAACATTATTTTGAACCGCAATTAACTGCATAGTCTAGATAAAGGAAGGGTGATACTAGAACTACATAACAGTCGTAATCACCAAAGTAAGGAAGACATTCCCAAGTTCTCTGAATCCTTCTCATGCTTCTAACTAGCACTCAACTCATGATAGTGTCATTGGTATCATATTCAAACAAGGACCTAATGCACATGTCTACAAAAAAAGTGTTTGGTTTAAGGCGAGTGAGCTCAAGCAGTTTTCATCTTACGTAATAAATGTTTAAACTAAAGAATGCTATTTAAATTACAATTTTCTAATGACTTGTATTTAATGTAAAACATCTTTCACAAAACCCCAAGTTTCCAGGTGAAAACTTAGTACTCATTTTAACATAAAATCAATGCTCGATGCTCACCTAATACATGTATAAAGTTTAATAACCAAATACAAAAAACATGGATAAAACTTTATTACCCAAAACACCAAGACATGAGTAAGGTTTAATAATCAACATAAATTATGGATACATTCGATACCCAAAACAAAACAACATTGAAAACATGGATAATACACCATCTAAAAATAACACATTTTCGCAATGAGAGAGACCTGTATCTATCGAATGTGGCAAAACACAAAATAAGTTGCATATCTATGTTAATGAGATTCATTATGGATCACGCAACCATTAAGTCAACCACCACAATCTATGGTTTGAGTCCTTTGTTGATCCTACGTGGACTTGTTCGCAAGAATTTATAGCCACTATTTAGTATGGCCTCACGGTCATCAAGTTCAACCACCCACTGTCTATAACTTGTCCTCCGCTATTAATCACAAAGTCATTAAGTTCAACCACCCATGGTCTATAACTTAAAGTCTCTTGCTGATCCTAAATATTTCTAGCCACATGACAGGGATAATGATCCCGTCTTAAACCAACAAACCAAATCATGTGCCTATGGATTCATTGTGTTACAAACTCACAATCTAATTGAATGGACAGTGCACTCAAAACTTGTAATTTCTAAATAAATACACCATAATTGCATATCACTTCCAAAGCGCAACATGGAGTAAATTAAGTTGGACAAATGTCCTGAAGACTCATCTGCATCAAAACCAAGCCAATAACTCAACAACTAATTTGACTAATCAAAATAATCAATAAAATACATTTACTAACTAGTAACTTCTATGCAAACATAAGCTCCAAAGGCATGATTAACTCATACCGATCATTAACTGGGACCAAACATTTTCCAAATGGAATCATATCATTTGTATTTCCCAAAATGTTCTATTAACACAAATTTTGCATTTTTCATACGGTTCATAAAACAAAATACACCAGAAGTGCATTTTTGTCCAATAATCTTCTTTTACCCAATAAATCATCAAAAGGACACATTCCCATGATTTATTTCTAAAATGTCCAAAAAAACCCCAATATTAAAACCAAATACACCAAAAGTGCATTTTGTCTAATAATCTTCCTTTACCCAATAAATCATCAAAAGGACACATCCCATGATTTATTTCTAAAATGTCCAAAAACCCCAATATAGGCGTTTTACAAGATTTATAAGATCAAATATGTTAAGGATGCAAATCTCATCAAATAGTCGATAGATTTGATATATATCAAGAAAACATTTTAAGACCCCAAAATAGACATTTTTAGCATGTACATTATTTTAACAAAACGACTTGAACTCACCTTGCCAAGTTAGGTTAAACCTAGTTCCCAAACCCATCTTTAGCTTTCAAAAGATGAAGACTTGAACTCATGAGCAAGGATATCTAGAAATCTTCTCTAGGCAACAACTCAATTCTATAAATGTACCAAATGCAACCATGAGATCAGATTCACAACAAAACCCAAATTGAATATCAAAATGTCTAAAAACTTACTTGAAATCTCTCCAGCCAAAACTCTAATATGAAGGTTCAAATCCCTCGCATACAAGGCTCTTCTTGCTCCTAAAGAACACCCAAAAGTTCCAAGATGAAACCAAATATCAGACCCAACTAAGGAGATAGGAGGAGAGGTGAAACTGAGATCCAACCCTCTAAATCTCCCAAAAAGCTTGCCATATACCAAAATCTTACCTTGAAGCGCTCCCAAAACGGATCCGTTTTTCAAAGTTGTTCAAATGGAGAGGAAATAAGGTAAAAACCTTAAAAATCGGCTCAAATGATTTTGTAAACTGATCTCACAAGGTTGTTGGGGTGTTTTTGTTTTTTGGTGATATGATGTAAAGCAATCGGAGGTTGAAACTCTACGATTAATCACTATTTTATTTCTTTTACTTTAACTTCATCACTATTTTAACATACCTTTTTCTAGTAGGAAGTAGCTATGCAACTGGGTGGAGCAAAAGATTCCCAAAACCGCGACACAAGTAACCAGAAGGTCCACCCGCAACCAATGGAAGAGGCCGCAAACCAAAACCCCGAAGCTGTCGAAGCTTTAGTTTCCAAGATTTTCACAAACATTTCGTCCTTAAAATCCGCTTATATCCGACTCCAGTCCGCCCACACCCCTTATGACCCCGACAAAATCCAAGCTGCCGATAAGCTCGTGATTTCCGAGCTCAAAAATCTGTCCGAGCTCAAACACTTCTACCGCGAAAACAACCCCCGGCCCACATACATATCCCCCCAAGACTCCCGATTGGCCGCTGAGATCCAAGAACAACAGAGTCTTCTAAAAACCTACGAGGTGATGGTGAAGAAATTCCAATCCGAAATCCACAATAAAGATTCCGAAATCCTTCAATTACAACATCACATCCAAGAGGCGACTCTAAAAAGGGCAAAACTGGAAAAGAATCTCAAACTGAGGGGCTTATCTTCATCTTCCAAGGAGTCAGAAACCTCGATCGACGATAACGACCCGTTTCCCACCGACTTAACACCCGAGCTTTTCAAATCAGCTGTGGAAGCTGCTTCGAAGGCGATCCACGATTTCTCCAAACCGTTGATCAACATGATGAAAGCCGCGGGCTGGGACCTCGATGCGGCTGCAAACTCAATCGAGCCCGATATCGTCTACGCAAAGCGGGCCCACAAGAAGTACGCGTTCGAATACCATATCTGCCAAAAGATGTTCAGCGGGTTCCAACAAGAGAACTTTGGTCTCAAATCGGAAACCGAAACGGGCGTCAGCAAAGAGAGCTTCTTTCAACAGTATCTCGCTTCCCGAGAAACCGACCCGCTCGATTCTGTCGGGCAAAACCCGGACTCTGATTTTGGGAGATTTTGCCGGAGCAAGTACATACTCGTGGTCCACCCGAAAATGGAGGCTTCGTTTTTCGGAAATTTGGATCACAGGAACTACGTGATGGGTGGCGGGCACCCGAGAACTCCTTTCTATCAGGCGTTTTTGAAATTGGCGAAAGCGATCTGGTTGTTGCACCAGTTGGCGCACTCGTTTGACCCGGCGGTCAAGGTGTTCCAGGTGGGCAAAGGGAGCGAGTTTTCGGAGGTTTATATGGATAGCGTGGTGAAGAATTTCGTTGTGGTGGAAAGCGGTGAGAAACCGAGGGTCGGTTTGATGGTGATGCCGGGTTTCGGGATCGGTGGGAGCGTGATTCAGTGCCGGGTTTACTTGACGGGAATAAAGGAGATCGAATAACGATTGCGGGTCGGGTCGGGTTTCGGGATCGGTGGGAAGGTGAAATGTTGATGTGTTTCTATGTTTTTTTAAGTGTGGTTGGAATGTTTGGATGGGTTAAGCTATGTATGTTGTGGTGTATTTGGTTGATATACCAACTACTTATTGTGAATGAGAATGAAAATATTATGTGTTTTATTGCCGTTTGTGATGTTATAATTTCCTTTTTTGCATTGAATTTTGTAGGATGAAAATCCACCCACCCATTTGCAAATAAGCCTGTGATTCTGTTATTCTTCTAATAATTATATTATATATATTATTGAACTCAAAGAGTCTTAAAAAGAAAGGATCAATGTATAGGATGAGATTAAATCTATAAATTAGCTATTTAAGGGTTACAAGACTTTTTCAACTTATAAGCCCACTACATTCACTCTTCCCCTCCCAACCGTCTTCCTCTCCCTCCCCCTGTACCCACGATCATCCACTCCTCTAATATAACCATGATTCTTCATCCTTCATGTCTCCCACCATGCTTCTCTCTCTCATGGAAATCACGCTCTCAACAAAGATTTGGTATAAATAATATATGCAATTATCCACGATTACAGGTCTTGAAATCGAGTGCCTTACACGTGAAAAGCAATTGAATCTCTCCACACTTACTACTGCAAGCTTATATCTCTTCTTCTTTCTTTTGCTTCTATTGATTTTAAGTTTCATGTTTCTATTTTACACCCTTACTTCAATTTTTTGTTTTCCTGGCTAAAAATATCTATCAAGAATTTAAGAGAATCGTGTTTTAAGATGGCTTTAATGGTAGACTTTGGGCCATAGCCAAGGAGCCGACCCACCTCGTATTTTCCGAAGAGAGTTTTCTCCGCCGGAGACGGCAATTCATCTAAAGCCGACATCAGGTAAAATTGATCACCAAAAACACCATTTGTGTAGGTTTTCTTCACCTCTGATTGTTAATTGCAGATAGAGAGAATTGAATTGTTGTGAGCTGGAAGAAAGAAAGAGCGAGAAAGATATTCAAAACGTTTTAGATGTGAGTCTGGTATTTATTATGTTTCTTTTTATGTACATAACTCATTGATATTTTTTGAATACCTTTTTAATATAAGAACAAATGTATGTGATGAGTTGATCGGTTGTTTGTTTTGATTTGTATGTTGATAGTTTTAAGTGCGATCTTGATTACAATCTCTGCGACCTTGACTGCATATTGATTACGTTCGTTCTTCCCAATTTAGGGGTTTTAAATGTATAGTTTTGATTAGGAATCATGTTTATATCTGTTTACCACTTTTGTTAGGATTTAGATGTTAAATCATCATCATTTGATTGACAAGAATCATGGCTAGAACCAACATGTTTTGTTTAAAGAAGCCATGAAGCTGCCATAAAAAGATCTGTAGACAACCCACATTTCATGCTTTCGGTTCACTAAAAAAGGCAAGAGTTTTGACTTGGTTGTAGTTGAAGTCGATACTTTTCAACTTCAAATTTGACATGTTTCTTCTTCTCTGCCACTCTATCTTTTGAGATTTGAATATTCTTTAACATCACAAGATAATTTTTCTTCATCTCTATGACTATTTTCTTTATTTTTACATACCTTAAGTTTATTGTATGGTGGTCAGGTGGTGCGCCGGTTAGTCGAGCGTCGAGGACGGCCGACGACCGATGTGCAGATGCAGAGAGACAAAGAGTCGAGAGAAGATATCGTGAATCTGATCTGATTTTGGTAGGGGGTTTTAGGGGTATTTTCAAGTCAGGTCTTGGGTTAACCAGGTGGGTGGTTTTAGGGGTATTTTCAACTCGGGTCTCGGGTTAATTGGGTTTTGTTCACTTGTAAAGCTACAAAATCATTTTCGTTGCTTTTGATTTAGATTTTAGCTTCTTAAACCTTTTTGACATTGATTCCATAAACATCTTTCATTTTGATTTCCTAAACTATTTCTGATTTTGATTTCTTAAATATCTTTGATTTTCAATTTTCATCCAACATCTTTGATTTTGATTTCTTAAAACACCTTCACTTTTTAATTTAACGCTTTTGTCAATTCTTTCCTTACATTAATGTAAGATTACTTGGTTTCTTTATCTTTATTTATGGCAGGTTGGTTTAAAAGGTGAAACTATGAGTCTCCTTACACTTGATGGAAGTTCATCTATAGAGTGGCTACAAGGACCTTTAGTGGCTCGAATTCAGCCTCTTTGGTACTTTTGGTGTTCGACATATATGTTCAGGGTTCTAAATATCTATAGCATCATCATCTAACTTTGGTTTACTTCAAGGCTTTAGATGGAAGCGAACCACTAGAAATGGCATGGGAAAAGGTCAAATATGGATTAATATAGAGAGGGCCTTGGGGGACATTGGCCTGGAAACAAAGCACATAGTAACTGTGATAAATGCAGTTATACTAGGATTTATAATGAGAACAAACGCAATCGGTATTGTGGATACCCATCTCAAAGATGCTGAGAAGTTAGTTGGTTTCCTTTCTCTATCTTTTCGTTATTCTTTCAAATTATATTACTTTGCTAGCATTACTTTCTTCCATAAGCAAGACAAATTTAAGCATGGAACGTCAATTATGATGTTTTTTATATTCTCAATCCTTATTCGTGCACTGGCGACCAACACCTGGCATCCCTGTGATTTCCCCCTTCTGAATGAGACGCCCATGCAAAACCCTTGCTACGTGCTCGCTCGCTCTCTCTCTGTGTGTGTGTGTGTGTCTACGAGATGACCCAGTTGCTTGGTTTTGTGACAATCACATTGATATACTTCATAATAGAATGAATTTCATTGATGGTTTGCTACAATCATGCTGATACGTAAACCTTATGCTGTAAGTGCGTTTCCGTTGTAATATAACACAAAATCAAGACTGCCATCTATGTAGCTTAGTTATCTCACTATGCCAAATGTTGTTGAATACATTATATGGGTGAATATTCTATTTCACTTTTGTCCAAAGTTCTCCATTCATCAACTTCAAGATAAAACAACAATTTCTTTTCAAATTATATATATTATAACTTGCAATGGGCCAATGAGTACTAAAGTGTTTTTTGCAATCTATATGATAATCTTTTGTTGTGTATATGCAGATGGCACCTTTAGGAGGAAATTCATGGTTTAACCAAAGTTCAAGAGTTTCTACTTCGAGATTTGTATTGACCTTTTTGATGATTCAAAGACACCACAGGCTATGTAACACCCCAAAAATTGAAGCTAACAAAAACTATTCAATTAAGAATGATTGGTATTAATAGTCGTCAAAACGCGAGCTCTTCCCAAAAATAGGGGCATAGAGTAGTGGTACAATTACATGTTTGTAATTTCAACAAAACAATATCAATAACCAAACTAATCTATTTCCTAACTAGGAAAGAGATTAGAAAAGGGTTCTCGTCCTATAATCGCCAAAAGGTCTAGAAGACCGGTCTCTCCAAAAATAATCCCCCAAGCTCACTCCAGTCCAAGCACCTATTTGGAAATGGCGCCACTAGCACCTGAGATACACATCGACATCAAGCAAGTGTTAGGCCAAAAGAGCCTAGTGAGTTTAAACAATATATACATATGCATTTGCACAATTCAATATGAATAACAAACCCAATATAAGGCGAACCCGAGCCTGGCTCATTCGGGGCTACTCGACGAAAATCCACCCGAATAGCGAGTTCGGAGCTACTCGACGAAAATCCACCTGNCATTCGAGGCTACTCGACGAAAATCCACCCGAATTGCAAATCCGGGGCTACTCGACGAAAATCTACTCGAATTGCAAAGTAATCTAGGTACCTATAACACATTATCGAACTACTCGATTTCCCATCATGTACTAAGCTATATATCTAATTCATGCATCTTAGACATACAAGACTACTCGGACAAATTTATAAACATATATCCCATAGGGAGTACATCATTTACCAATCCAATATGGTCACATTTCACTCATAGTTCATATAAGCATAATATCCCGAAACCTAGCAATTCATGCATCTCATCATCATTACCC
>LUCG01082644.1:0-14938 GCA_001633085.1 Carthamus tinctorius | reverse complement strand
CTTTTTGTTTAGGCAAAAAGTTGATTACCGGCAACTCCAAACCGGTCCCATACGGAACTCTTTATTTTAACCAAAAATACCATTATCAGTTATCACATGTGATAATGCATGTTTACATGGCTACATCCATTATACGTAAAGTGGCATGCACCACATGTGATTGACTATAGTAAATAGTAAAAGGGTGTTATTTTTTTTTTGAACGACAGCTTGATTAGTTGTTACTCCCTCTGTCCCAAAATTATTGTCTAGTTTTGACTTTTTAAAGTCTTTCTTTTTCGACTTTGACCTTAAATATTTTTGTTTGTGTTATATAATAGTTGATGAAAACTATATGAATTGGTTGTGTTTTTAATGTATTTTCATTGGTATAATTTTCATCAAGTATTATATAACACAAACAAAAATATTTAAGGTCAAAGTCGCAAAAAAAAGACTTTAGAAAGTCAAAACTGGACAATAATTTTGGGACGGAGGTAGTAGTATACACCTTAGTTAGATTGGAAACGCCTCCGCCCAGGTTCGAACCTGGGACTTCTACTCCAAGAGGGTGACCTCTCTACCAACCAGGCTAGCCCTAGTTGACTGTAAAAGGGTGTTATTGTTTTTTCATAAAATGAAAAGCTAAAAAACACCCTGGTAGACATTCATCTTTACAGTATACAAATGTGCATACACGTAGTTGAAGATGTTTCCATGCATATGTGCATACACGTACATGTTGTACAAATGAATGGTTACTAGAGTGTTCCTTAGTCTTTCAATTTTTCACGGCTTTCAGCTGAATCTTACCATATATGAAGAGAAAGAAGAAAAGAATCAAATATATGTAAATACGAGGGTGCAGTTTAACCGCAAAATGCAGACTTCCAAACCGCAAACCAGACCAAACTGCACGATTTTACCGTTTTCTTCAAGCTCCAAAACCGCAATCGGTCTGGTTCAACCAGTTTTCGCAATCCCAACAGTTATTTTGAACACCCCTTTTAGCAAAATACCAAACTAATAAATACAATTTGTCCTTCACTATAACAACTCAAATGCTGTAAACCACAAACAATCATATGAACACACTTCATTCATAATGAATATACTAAAATGCAACATATAGAAAGGTAATTTTGCAAAGAAAACCGAAGCAAAAACCAACAGTTTTTGTTAATAATCACTTTGTTTTTCGACATTTTCATTGTACTGTTAAACAAGATATTATGTTTCAGTTCGTAGGGTAACAAGGAAGGCGGTTAGAGATAATAAATTCAACCAAAATTTCCGAAGAATAATTCAAACAAGACCGAGCTACTCACCTTTCTGCTTTTATGAAATGAGCGGTTAAAAGTTTCGAGACTGTGAACCCGTTGAACGTGTCGACGTCAAAAAGCTCTTTCAGCTTGTCGTCGCATAAGATTCTTCTTTTGTCGGATGGATCCTTCAAGAGCAACAACAAAATAACGTCAGAAACCCGACCTAAGTTAATACTAAGGTGGCGTTAGGTTTGCAGATTCCGGTGGAATCTGATGAAACTGGAATGTTGAATTCCATTAACCAAATTCCATTCTTTCTTTTGGTTTGTTCTTCTGAATTCCATCAAATTCCACAAATGAAGAAATTTGACATTCCTTACCAACTAGTATGTATTTTGATGGAATGGAATTCATCTTTTTCATAATGCAAGGTATACCCTTGATCCAATATAACCNTGAGACCAATACCTAGTGTATGAAACTTCACAAAAAAAACACCGTGAAGATAAATAAAACTCGAATACGCAGACCTAAAAAACACTTTCGAGTTAAAAAAATATCCAAAACAAGGTAAAAAACGAAACCTNTTTTTAGTATGTTTTTACGATGAATATTCAATTTTTTTAACTTCACAAATGTTTTGATGTGAAGTTTCATATAAAATATGTTGGTCTCATCGGTCTCACGGAAACAGTTTGGTCTCACGGGAACTTAACCCAACCTAACAAAGTTATTTTATTAAAGTATTTTTAGCTTAAAAAAAGATTTTTATGACAATTTTACTAAAGCATTTTGTGTATCAAATTATCAAAAAGGGTATATTAAATTATCAAAAAGGGTATTTTGGTTATTTATCAAAATTTTATTCCAATTCCAAAGCTACATTCTATGAACCAAACGAACAAATTCCAATTCCTATAACTGGGTCCATTCTGTCAACCAAACAAGTGGTCAAACCTGACAACATTCCATTCCAAATCCTTCAAAGTCAAATTCCTTTTACAGATCCCATTCCATCCAAAAACATTATGACAAACCAAATGCCACCTAAAGGTCCCACAAACATAAAAAATTTAAATCCGACGGAGTGGTTCTTATTTCACGGGATTTGGTAGGATTTGTATTTAATGGTGTTTTGTAAAATATGTTAAAAACATTTGTTAGGTAGATGCAAAATGATTAAAAGGCTCTGATGCATGATTTGGTGCATAATCAAAAATGGTTGTTTGGTAAGTGTTATGAATGGACAGTCTGAATGAAAGAAGTCAACAGCGATAAAACACCAACATACCTGAAGGTTATTTTGTTTAATGTAGTCCCAGATTCTCTTCACCACATCAGAACGCGCCAATGCATTTTCTCCTGTTCCGAGAAATTTCACTAGAGCTTCCGAAAGCGGAATTGGAGCAAGAATACCGGAACCGGAACCGGAACCACCGGCACCCTTTTGTCGCTTCTCCTTTCTTTTCGGCTCTTCTGAATCTGTAAGACAAATAAGTGACCTAAATTATTAATTCATTTTTTGTTTGTTGGTTTGGTGTGGATCGGGGCCTCGAGGGTTTATGAAGTGTTTTCTTCACCATCGATTGATTGGAAGAACATATAAAAACGTCACTATACTTTCACAACAATTTTCAATTACATACTTGAACAAAGAGAGCTATATTGATCACATACTTATACAGCCATAATCTTAGCAATTACATTATTTTCGTTCAATTATAGTCAGATTACCTTATATAAACCATCACATAAACCAATGAGACTCCATCAAAGTGTTTTTCCCTCTTTCTTGTTCCAAATTGACTGTTTTATGTTAGTTAATTAGATGAAAATGATGTAAATGGTATGACTGTTGGGCTATGTATGTAATTAATAAATCTCTTTGTTCAAATATTTAATTGGAAAAAAATATAGAAATATGCGCACCTTCTTCTCTTTCCTTCTTTTGCGGCTTTTCCTTTGGTGCTAAACTAACTGGAGCTGCAGGTAAAAACTTACATCACGGATTTGGGAAAGGACGATGAGAAATATGCAAGTAAAATGGTCAACCAAAAGGGAATGGCAGAGCATAAAAAATAAACAATGGCCCCAAAACCAAAGTAAACCATTGTGCAGGGTAAGTACAAAAACAAAAAAATGTATCGACAATGTGAGTTTATTTGTTGCATTGCATTTGCCGTATATAAATATTATATACTTCAAAAGAAAAGAAAAGACTAAGCACTTAGAGTGAACTAATTTATGAAGACACTGGATAAACCTTAATGACCCAAGTTAACAATGTGCATTTTCAGATTTATAAGCAGAAAAAAAACATATTTAATCAGCAGTGAGATGTTAAAACAGTTAGATAATCAACTTCCAACCATTCTTAACACTCATTTTTTGTGCCAATTTGTGGCTTGGTGTAAAATGTATAGTTAGATCTGGCTCATAGAGATTCCTAAAACTGCCCAATAGTGATATAGCAGTAGCACAGCAAAGTTTCTAAACAAGAATTTAATAACTGCATTGCTATAACTCTACAGTAAGAATATGAATGCATATAGAGAGAGAAGTGAAGAAGGTAGTACCACCATCAGAATTCAGCGGCCATATATGCTTCGCAAGAGCCTTATTCATTTGGAACATGTCTATACTATCTACACCAAAGAGTTCGCGTAACGGTTCATCACAAAGTATGTTCCTTTTATTGGCTGGATCTTGCAGATTGTGTTCTCGAATGTAGATCCAGAGTTGTTTAACAACCTAGGATGAAGATGTTTGAGATGTAGTATATATATATGTATCCAGAAATTTAAAGCTGACTGATAAAATAAAAGATAAAAAAATATCTGCAGAATACTATTGCTACCTCCGTCCTGGCAAGTTCGGGTACCCCAGTGAATCGTTGAAGTTGGGGAGAAAGAGTACATAACTTTGTAAATCCACCCCCTTTTTTCTTCACCTCTTTGTTCTCCTTTTTTGACCTGATTACACAGAGAGGTTTGTATTTAACAGAAGTAACATGCTCAATGCCATTTACTTAACAGAGATTAATGAATGCAGTAACCAGGAAGTCGACTGTTTTTACAGAAATTGTATGCAAATCACTATAGTATGGTGTACACAGATAAATTCATGATCACCTAAAAGGAAGAAAGTTTGCAAAAGAAAGTGCGTACATGTTGGTGTAGAAATAAGTGCAACTATTCACCGTTGTGACCAAGTAATATAATGATAAGTGGAGTATTGTATCTGCAGGGATTGAGTTTATAACTTTATATAGTAATGCGAGAAAATCAATTACAACGTAATTTCATGAGGAAATAAATATATAAACATGTCACTTGTAGCATTAACCTCTTGCATCTAAGAGAGAGTTCCACCACATTTTCCTTCGGCGTGAACACAGAGTTTAACTTGTCACTTAGCGTTGGTAATGTAAGAGAATAAAGAGTTATTGTTGAAAGAAACAACAAGGCTTTCAAGCAATAGCATATTTGGCACACGATCTAACTCAGAAATCTATTCAAGAGGGATTTAGCTAAACATAACAACAATGATAAAATATTTAAGAACAAAACACAAAATGGGAACTCTAAAAACCACTTTGGTGGCCCGAAAATAAGAAAACTCTCGCCTAAGCACGCCTTGATTTCTACCAATACTACTACTATTATAACTACCTATTATACTGTCGAAGAAAATTATACTTTCTGCTGTGCTACAACAGCTGTTTACTGTCTGTCATCACGGCTATACCCTGCTGCTTTTGTTTTTGTTCATTGGCTTCGCTTTTCTTGGCCCAACTTGTACTCGCCAATTTCAGCTTGTACTCTCACTGTTTATTTGCCATCCTCCAGCAAGTCTACAAAATCCTGCAACCCTTGTACTTCTTGCTTTATTTCAATTTCCATGCTACGTATAGGGAAGAACTGCTGCTACCGCTCATCTGTCTGTCCCTTGTCTTCCCGACTCTAGAACTTGTCTCTTAGCCACAAAAAGTGTGTGCTTCCCACCAGCCTAATGCGATCTGTCCTTACCCATGATACAGCATGGAGCACCAAATGCTATAGCATGTCTACCACCTGAACTATCTTGCCAAACATCATCTAAGTAAAAGATCTACACCCTACCACCTCATGTCCACCTGCTATCAGCTCAGAATAATTTAAAAAAAAAAACTCAACAAGACACTGATTTTGACCAAAAACGTCACAAGATACGTCTATTTGCAGTTTGAGGCTGTAGCATAAATCTCCTCTTCATCATTGTCAAGGTAACAACCTCATAGTGACCCTTACAAACAACATATCCGGGAACCTCATAGTGACGCTTCAACACGGCGTGCGTGGCCTGGGGTGAAGGCGGTTTGCGAGTAAGTTCTTTGCAATGAACAACTGCACTTTGGTAGAATATGCACCCAGAAGGTGACCTTGGAAATGAGACAAGGTGCATATTCCTAATTTCCTATGTGATCTTTGCTAAACCCATATGGCTAAGCGTCCAACAAGTAGTTACACACTCCCTTGGTATGAAGGTAGAGTTTAATTCGTCACTTAATGTCAGCCATGAATAGGTGATTTAAGAAATAAAAGCTCTTGCTGAAAGAAACAACACAAGGCTTCACACTATAGCTTATCTGGCACACACAAAATGGGTACATCAATAGAAGCAAAAACAAGATCTATCATAGTTAACACAGGACAACTTGAAGAGCAACAACAAAAATTAGAAGGTATGTAGGAACAATTTTACTCTACATGAAGATCTTTAGTTTTTTGGAAATATGAGGACATCAACTAAGAAAATAGGAACTTATTCCAACTATTTGAGGGAGCCAATAAATTGCTTTCTAGACAACGAAATGCTTATACACACACCTAATTCGCTTAAATCATTTCAATCCTTTTCCTATCTTTGCTTGAAAAGGTGATGGAGGTCCAGTAAACATACACTAACCGCAATAAAAATCAATACTAATGTCGTTTCTAACAAAAAAATGCTTTGGCTTTTGAGGTCAAACCTATTAGATATAATTCACAAATCATGGACCTTCGTAGAAACTCAAACATCAATACCCAACTGGGCTTGTCCAAGTGATGGACATTCTCTTAGAATAACCTTGAGGTTCCAAATTCAAATCCTACACTTGGATATTGCCCGAAGAATTACAAAGAATGCATCAATGCGAAGAGCCGAAGACAACAAAAGTTTGCCACCCATTGGAAGTGGTTTCCATGTCCTTACAAAAACTTAAAACCAACATTTTTTTTATTGTACAAAAATTTCCATGAAACCAAAGTTATAGATTTGCACCACTTCTTTCAAATGGAGATGGTAGATCAGCAACTGTCAAGTACAACAAAATTGCATTCGCACGACAAACAAAATACACCAAAAATGCAACCTCAATAGGTCAAATAAACAGAACTTTTTACATTAACCAAAAATGCTTCCTTGATCCATACAGAAGATGTCCAAATCTTGTTAACACAGATAAGCATCCAATGCCCAAGCTAATTGATAGAATATACATATAAGTTAACAACCATCTCTTAGAGAACTTCTGATTAGTTTACCAGCCTAAGATATGAATTGACCTTCTGCCATTTCTTAAACTAAAAGCTTCATTGATAAAATGTCTACCTGATTACAAAGAACAATAGTGAGAAAAAATAAATACTTTTCAACAATGCAAATTCATGATTACCACTTCAATTCACATTCATATCATTTGGGCAAAAACAATCCAACACTTATTATCCATCATTTCTGACAAAAGCATCCACTTTTAAGACCTTATTAACAATCTGTACACAATAAATTCCCAAAAATTTTCTCCAAAGTTCTTAACAAACAACAAATCACTTACCTAGGGTCCAATTAGAAAACAAATCAAAAAAAAAAATGCTGCATTGTTATGTTTCTAGTGTCAAACTTAGCACAAATCCCTTCCATCATCATCATTGTTCTATTACAACTAATTGTTAAATTGTTTAATTCAATTACCAATCTTAGGGCAACAAATTTCACAATCAGATTGAGTATACATCATCTATCATAAACAGAGGATGTAATCAACTCAATTAAGTATTCAAAATCGATAAAAACACAATCGAATTAAACGAATTAACAACTAACCCTCTTTTTCTGCTACCACCACCACTCTTCCCATTGCTGGCCTCTTCTTCTTCTTCTTCTTCAACTTCAACTTCCTCTTCTTGATCATTTCCTTCGTTATCTTCTTCGTTCTGTTGTTGACTTTCGAGATAGAGATCGATTTGCTCCCTAATAAACGCCTTTTTGTTCTTCAAATCGATTCCGAAATCCTGCTCTAGCTGCCGGCGTACGGTAGCTGTTGTGGTGGTGTTCAGATCGGAGGTGGTTAGGAACTCACGAAGCCGGCCGACGAGCTCCGAGTCCGACACCATTCTCCTCCTCCGTCGTCGGCGGCGGCGGCGGCGGCGATAATTGGAAGTTCGGTTGGCGGTGGTGGGTTGAATTTGATGGTAACGTGGTGGCCTGAAAATGAAATGGATTTTGTCGAGGGGTCAGAATAGGTAACACCACCAAAAGTTTAGAATTTTTAATTTGTCCCCCCTGTACTTTCAACTTTTATTAGTTTCACCCCCGGAGTATAACTTGACCTTGTGTTGGTTTACAAGCTGCCGTTAACTTGTATGTATTAATATTTAGGCTGTGTTTGGCAAACTAGCTGATAAGCTGGCTGTTGACTGATAAACTAGCTTATGAATAAATTATGTTTGGCAAAAACTAGTTTATGAGTATGTAAAATGACCAAAAATGGTATCTTAGGGGTATAATAGTTAATATTAATAAGGGTATAATTGAAATAAGCTACAAAAAGCTCTTGAAACGCTACTCCAAGTAGCGTTTCAACAAGCTAGCTAGCTTATGGTCTATCCAAATATGTACTAGCTTATGAGCTGGCTTTTTTTTTGCCAAACATAGTCTTAGATGATTGTGACATAGTTAGTTAAATAATATTGTCAAAATAAGTCATGTGTTTGTGTGTTGAATCATGATATCCTCGAATATGAGATTGAATTCAGATATGTACGATTGATGATTGATCTGTTCGATTTCAATTTTAACGGGTATAAACTAGTTTGGTTTTTAAGTTTATGACAAACTAATAGATTCAATAAGTTAGAGGGGGGTTTGTGCTATTATTTTTTAATTATGTCATTGATTATTGTTAATTTGTTATTAATTAGTATATAGTATTAATGATAATTAATGTTAGTTATTAATTATTGATTAAAATAGATTATTATTAATCATAATACATATTTTTCTATAATGTTGTTGTTAAAGAGATTTAGTTGGACAAATAATAATAATTTGTCTAAATACTAGTTGCAAACTATTTATTAATATTTTATATCAATTAAATTTTTTTTAAAGGCAACAATTTATTAAAACCAACCAATTATATAAACAAGCTTCCTAGTTTGGATTAAGAGACTCTTATGATATAATGCAAAACGAAATTTGGTGGTTTGGTAATTGTTGAGAGCCACTTTATAGCGAACTAGAAGACTTTTAATTCCTTAGATTTCCTGTTTTATTTACTTTAGAACTCTCAGTTATGAAGCGTTATTACTTTGAATATTTGGGGATGTACCGAGCTTTGACTCAAATTCTGTGGACCCTCTCCTTGGGGCTTTATTTATCATTGCTTCCTTAGTTTTATTTTGTGGGTTGTTACATTTTTGCCTCTCACAAACCCTTTTTCAAACACTTGAGAAATCACAAATGGTTGATACATCAAACCTTCTTCAAGTATTCTTCTCTAATGGTAAAGTTTTTTTCAAGCTTTTGTCAAACAACCATTGAAGATGCTCTCATGGGAATGTCAAGTATGAATTACTTTAACAAAATATTTCCCGTACTCACTTAATAAGTGCATTTATTCAGCTAGTCATTTTCCTTTGTGAACGTCATATCATTTTTCTATCTATTTTTACTCGAAAGAAGATTGTTTTTTGATGCATTATATTGGAAAAGCATTCATAAAACAAAATTCTAACAATGCCGCAAATTGTTGAACCACATTTCTACAGCGTTGAGTTTTTTAAAAATTATTTAGCTGTTTTGTTATTGGCCAATGGTGTATGATTTTAATGTATATGGCTGTCATGTTTCTGTGTCGTTGGCAACTAGGAGACCATCTATCTGATTGTTTGTTTTTTTACAAACATTAGCAGTGATCGCAAATATAAGATGATTCTGATGATTGTTTATATTATATCTCTCTTGTCGTTAGGATGAGACAAACCAAGTTTTGTAAGGTGTATATGGATTCATATTTGGATGATTGTGACATAACAAAATTCATAAACTACTCAAACTCGTATAACATCCTACAAATTCGCATTTTAGGTGTTAAAATCTTAACGTTTGTTGATTACAAGTTGAATTTGAATGTCCTTCGATTTAATCAAGATCTGTCTCCATCCGTGAACAATTATTTTTTTGTATCACTATAGAAACATATTTTTCATTTTCCAACTTCTGTTTGATTTCTTTTCTGATATTTTAAAATATATTGGCAAAAACATATATTTATTTTGACATAACCACACACACATATGCAAGAAATTGGAAAAACAAGTTGTTGTTATCTACAAGTAGTAAATATTATGGTTTGTTTGATTGCATATGAATGATGTCACTCAAAATCTACATCTGATTCAATTAGAAGCGATTTTTTTGGAAAATTTAGACAACCTCCGGACGAATTCTATTTGAATGCCTCATTTTGCCATCATCATATTATTCAGGGTTCCCTCATTTCCACAATTATCTTTGTTGTTGTTGCTCATCTTCTCCAGTATTGCATTCAATTTCTTCGATTCTTCACTCTGCTACTTCATCCACTACAAAATAGACCTTGACTATAGAACTTGGGTTTAGGGCAAACAAAAGGAACTTATACAAGAAATAAAAGAGGCAGCAAATTAATGGAAGGTTACTGAAGAGAGAGGTAGAATGGACAATTGTTCAGATGTAGTATGGATCGTACATAGATGCTAGTTGGAGTTGGTGGCTTTGAACATCTCCTCGCCCACAAGCGGCCCAAAAGGGAAGGGTATTTTCCTACCACAGTGTGACGTCGTTGATCATTAATTCACGCCAAAAAGAATAACTACAAGTAAAACTTTTCATCCAACACAATTTCCTAACAAAATGATTAGTAGGTTTAATTTATGTAAATGTTTCTTTTTAATCTTGAATTTCATTACGGCAAAACAATTTATTTTATTAACTCATTAAGGAACAATTGGTTGTTTTCCATCAAGTCTTGTATGCATTAAACTAAACCATCAAATAATCTGAATGAAATAAATGATCATTACATCCCTTAGTTTAGGTTAAGAAAAATTGATGTATTTTTTCTTTGTTATGTAATCGTAGTTAATATGATTCATCAATGTAAAGCAAAATAATATTAAAAAATTAATCCTTTTAAGTTCATATCTCGAATATAATTTCAATTTATTTTCAAAAGAATAATACATCATTCTTTAATAAATATAAACAACAAGCAAATGGTAATTATATAATCTCTCGTATTCAACACTGCTTTTCATAATCTTCACAACTTCATAAATAACAAGTATAACTGATCTTCTTCTCCTTTTCTAAGATAGCATTTTTTTTCGGTTTTGCTTGCCTTGTTAGCCCTGTATTTCCTTCGGCTGTTGTACTCTCCTGGCTCTTTAGTTCGTTACTAGAGGCCTTTCCTTAGTAAATATGGGTTGGCTTTGGGACGGAAGATGGTTTTACCGAAGCTTTCTCTGTCTTTCCTTTCTTTTACCGTTCAAAGAAAACATTATTTCACTAACTGTAATTTACTGGTTATTATTATTGAATATCTTGTTTTTCAACTAACATTATGTTTTTAATAGATTTTCTTCACTTTGAATAAACAATTCTTTTCTTATCCCTTTCATATTATTCTATGGTCAAATTGCTGATTTATTTTTATTATCAATTTGCATCTAAATAATAATAAAAAAGAATACCCTTAAATTTACTATTTTATAATTGATATCCTATGAATTGAAAAGTGAAGATTTTTTCAACACACGCATTCAATTATTTTAATTTAATAACAGTTTTGTAATAAACTATATAATATAAAATAAATCAATTCAAAACCTAATTATGTAACAAATTAAATTAAATTATCATGTTTAATTCACATGTATAATTTTATATGAGTTTTTTTTATACCAAATATACAAATACAAAGATGAAGAGAATGTGGACAAAAACCATACCTTTTTTTAATTATTTTAGTCTATATTATATGATGTTACGGTATAAAAAATTTACTACATCAGCCATGTGACTACATTATCACTTTTCATTAATTATTTGACAGTATGATAGTAATAAAAAAAAACACTATTAGATTATGAAAGAGAAATGGTCTATTTCATTTCATATATAGAACAAACAAACATATTTTTGTTCTAAAGGGATCAACTATTTTATTTTTTTCTTCAATTTATCATCATACTATTTGTAAAACGCTGATATGGAAATGTCACTTAAAACAACTTATTGAAGTTGTTAAAGTGTTAAATACTTAACTTGTTAAAGTACTACTTGCGAAATATTAGCTATTATAGTCAACCGACTATGAAACGTGACTATAAAATGAATTGGAGTTGGATCTAGAGTGACCACTTTTATAATTTACTTTATACCGTCCTAACCTTGTATATCAGATACATATTTATAAACAATTTTAAAATAACTGTTTAAGCATGTAAACTAAAGAATCTATAAACTAAACACACTTAAAGTATTCGGTTTGTAATATTTTTAATTGGTATGAAATATTTATTATAAGTAAAATATAAGTAATGAATGTAACAAACTTAAAGCTATTGGTAGCAGAAGGCCTGGGCTGGCGGGCTGGCGGGCTGGCGTCGAGCTCCACTACGCCTGCCGACAGGCTAGCGGGCTCCGGCATCAAATACATGGTGAAGCCGAGGAAACCGCGGTGTCTGTGTGTGTTGTGTTTGTAGTTTATTTAAATAATAATAAAAAGTGAGAGGGTTGGGTTCGGGTACTAACAAGGAGGACTCCAGAGGGTTTATCGTGGGCTTATGAAAAAGCTGATGTGACGCTGATATGACACAGAAGACTCGGGTACCTAGTGGCCTAATAAAAATTATTAGATTATCAAATTCTTTTCTTTTCAACCAAACAACCCTCATGATTATAATTTAATTTGATTCCATAAACTACTAGTTGATGCCTAATTAAACCACCATGATCTTATTCAAACCAAACCCAAATATAAATATAGCAATTTATTATATCTTATTTTTATAGGACAACATAAATATCTTCATAATTCAAACAACTTGTTTTTAAATAATATTAAAAAATACAAGTTGTATTTTATGAATAGAAATATAAGAAATAATTTTATGATATGGGCCATAGTCGATGGTTTTCAGCCAATATAACACACCAAGTTAAAAATATATTTGATTTCGATATTTTTTTAAGATGTATTTGATTTGTATATGATATTTAAGCGGTTTTAGACTGATATCAATGAAACAAATGAATGAAATAATTAGTTTTAAACCGAAAGAGATAGTTTAATTATTCACAAATAATTTACTGTATCTATTTTAGTGAGGTAGGAAATAATACAATTTTGTTATGTTCATGCTTTGTCATTTTCCAGACTCAAGTCATGATAAACATGGGATAACAAATTTTCGTACCGCAAAAATTGTCCAAAATAACTGTAGAGGGCCATTTAATTCACTTTATAGGCGTGTTTCTACTTAATTAACCAAAATGGACAAGTACTTGCGAAATGTTGACGTGAAAATGCTACTTACGCAACTTGCTAAACTGCTACTAGTTAAATATTGGCTATCGAGGTCAATCAAGTGTGAAAAATGGTTATAACATGAATTGGGGCGGGGCTCTAGACCCTAGAATGACTATTTTGAACAAATTTCTTTTATAATATTCCTAACCCACGTATCAAATACACCCCTAGAGTATTTTTTGTAAACAAAACGTGATTTTCTTTCCGAGAACGAGACAATTTTGTTTATAAAGTATAAATCTTATGAACTAACAACAACCAAAAAAGTATCCATACAATAACTCTTAGGGGTTGTCTGACAGTTGTTGAACGGTTTGATGCCGAACGATTAAGTGGTCAGAATGATTAAGAGGCTCTTATGATATAATGCAAAATGAAATTTGGTGATTTGTAATTGTGGAGAATGGAACCAGGGGTTCTTAACGGTTAACAGAGATCCATGATACAGCATCATTCAGAGAGTCTTAAAGCCATTACAAGACAATCTATTTTTTTACCAGACAAAATTTTACCTTTTAAATATTCAGAAGCGGTCTTTTAACAGAACTGTTATCTGAAACCCTAAAGGTCTTTTCTCACTCACATAATAAAAAAATAACGGTATTGTGCAAATGGAAATGGTTCAATATAAAATACCGTTATTTTTTTATTAAAAAATAAATAAATATGGTTAAGCCAGCTGATTTTATTAAAAAAAAGTAAAACGACAAAAAGATTCATAAAAACCGATAGAATCATTTCGTCGTCTAGTGACCAAACCAACACCAAACGCCGTCGTATTCCTCGTCCAACTTCCACCAAAACGATGTCGTTTCACCCTCTCACTCTTCCACCNTTTATTTAAAAACCAAATTCAATCCAAAATTCCAACCCCCCCCCCTCTCTCTCATCGCCGCCCTCACATTCTCTCTCTAAAAAAAAAGCCACCAACTTTTTCCACGCTTTTTCGTGCATGGTGATTTTCCGGCACGGCGGCGTGCGGCGGTGCCGGAATCCGGTTGGTTAGGGGCCTCTTTTGGTGATTGGGTTGGTGGGGTCTTGCCGGTAAATGCGATCTTGGTTTGGCCGGAAGTCGAACGTAGGTTGGCCGGAAAATGAACGTTGGTTGGCCGGCGGGGGTGAATCCGGCGATGGAGATGCCGATCATGCACGACGGCGACCGGTACGATTTCGTTCGGGATATCGGGTCGGGTAATTTCGGGGTGGCAAGGCTTATGAGAGATAAGGTAACCAAAGAGTTGGTTGCAGTTAAGTATATTGAGAGGGGTGAAAAGGTAATTTGCTTAATTTGTTGATTATGGATTTTATGATTAATTGGGATGATTGGATGAATATATTCACATTCACAAGCTTGTTTTTCATGTGTGTTGGTTTATTTTTGGGTTTGATTGTTTAGATTTTTGGGTGTTGCAAGAAATCTTGATTTTTGTTATTGGGTTCTTGAATCTTCATTAAAACCAAAGTTTTAGGCTATGTTTGGGAAACTAGCTGGTAGCTGATGATTGATAAGCTAGCTAGTAGCTGACAAATTATATTTGGCAAANAATTTAATAATTAATATTAATAAGGGTATAATTGGAAAAAGCTACAAAAAGCTCCCAATAAGCTACTCAAAGTAGCGTTTCAAAAAACTAGCTTATAAGCTAGGTTCTGGTACATGTTTGGATGGACTAGCTTATAAGCTACCTTATCAGCTAGCTTATTTTTAGGCTATGTTCGGGATATCGGTTCTGGTACATGTTTGGATGGACTAGCTTATAAGCTAGTCCATCCAAACATGTACCAGCAGCTAGCTTATAAGCTAGCTTATAAG
>LUCG01082642.1:0-10548 GCA_001633085.1 Carthamus tinctorius | reverse complement strand
GGGGGGTTGTTATGGGTTTTGAGACTACAAGAAGAACGCTTAGGCACACCATAACTAATTACGTGAATGGTATTAGATTAGAGGAGGGTTCGGGAAAGAAACATATATGGACAATGAAGAAGTTTATGAAAAGATGGAAGTTGATCTCTTCATGATGATATTCAATAACTAATTGGATTTGATTTGATAATTCATACGAGGAAATTTAAAAAATAAAATAATGATGTTGTTTACTTGTAAAAAAGTTTTAATCTTGAAGATGGCTCTAGTGAAATAGATTCAACACCTTTAGAAAAAATCAGAAATGATGGTCGGATCTTCAAATCAAATCTATTTCGGTAGATTCTAGTGTTGAATCCATTCAAAAACTTCATGCTCTGTGGCAAACATATCAATTAGCACAATCTGTCATGTTTAAATTTTTCGTGATAATCCTCATTGTCTCAACTATATTTATCAATAATAAAAAGAAATCCAATGCTACAAGCCTACAACCGGTACCACTTGAGTGAATCTATATGTGTGCGAGGTTTTTATTTCCCTGGTGAATTAACTCTATAGTGTGTTTTCTATTGGAGATAAGAGGAGATGTGTCGAAGGAAGGAAAGGGTGGGAAGGAGGGACATGTGGGACATTTAAAAGTCTTTTTAACCTGTTTAAATGAAGATTAGAAAAAACATGCCAAATGTCAAAAATCCCCCTAAATTTATTGATTATATTTAAGGCCATCACTACCCGAGCCCTCTGTCACATCCGTACCACATCAGTTTTTTCATAAACCTACAATAAACCCTTTTGAGCCTAATCTGTTAGTACCCGAACATACCAAACCAAATACCCAATACATATTTTTTTANAGAAAGGATGAGAGAGAGAGAGAGAGATGGAGCTGGGCTTCAGCAGTGTGCCAGCCACCGCCATCCCGCTGGAAAAGTACCGGTATCCGCCTGAGCCCGCTAGCCCGCCGGCATGGAGCCCACCCAACCCAGGTGATACACATGACCTAAGGAGTTAAGATAAGAGATCCTACTCAAAACAAAATACAAACCATAAAAATGTCCAACATAATCATTTTGAAATATATTATCCTAATTTTAAGCAAACCATACCAACCATTAACCAACAATTTAGGTTACAATTTTTTGTTGGGAAGAGATTAATTGCACCCCTATATTGTTAAATACATCCTTACAAGTGTTTTTCCCTTCATATACCTCATACTTTTTACATCCCTGTACACTAATCGATCTAATTTTAACATTTATAAGGATGCAAATAACACTATTGTAAGGTTTTAATCAAATCTATTACCACATTCAAGCAATGGAAACATATTTAAAAATTATGGTAACAACAAATTAATAACCTTTATAATACTCATGTTCTAGAAACTTTAACTACAAAAGAATGATCAAAAAACTTACTTGATAGCGATTGTTGAAGAATTAGCTCGGTAGAAAAATCAAACCTTTGATCTTTCATCTTGGATGTCACGGATCAATAGTATGAATCCCTCTAGTGACTCACACGTAAGATTACCAAATACTAACAATTAAGAACGCTCAAACCCTTTGATGGGGTTTTAGATTTCTAAGAGGGAGAGAGAATGAGGATGTCACAAAGAGAAAAGAGAATGAATTAGTGAATTGGTTTTGATCCCAAGACACATATTTATAACCTCTTGACATAGGTTTCCTAATCATCCACAAACTGATAAACCAATTAAAAACTATTTTAATTATTATCAGTTCAGTATCTCTAATATATAATTAGATATTATCCATTATCTATAATTAATCTAATTAATTATCTTTTGGATATTATTTAATTAATTATATTTACCATTAACTGATAAATATATTAATCACTTTAACCCTCTCTAATTTTCTGATTGTTTATTTAGAGACAACCCAAAAGTACCAGTTATTAATAATTTGGACAACATGTCCAACAACTATATTATTAATAAAAATATCAAAACACAAAATAAATAAAAAATACACAAAGCAGTGGGCCACCTCACCTACTTACCTTGCTAGTCTTGTGTTTTAATAAAATTCGGGGTTGTCGTTGGGGGTGATGGCTTTGCCGAAGCTCCCTTCGGTCTTCCCTCTCTTGCCGTTCAAAAAAAAAACCTACTTACTACTGTTTCCATCACGTCATGTATGCCACGTCACACAACCAGTGGGCCCGGCGGCTACGGTCAATTGCAATTGCAACTTCCCTCTTTCTGCAACTTTTCCATTTTCGTATCACGCCCCTTTGTGTTTTCTCTCTCTACTCTCTCTCTCTCTCTACTCTTCTCGTCTTCCAAAAGCCCTAAATCTTCCTCTTACTTCCCAAATCTCTGAAATCCACAACTGATTTTGATCACAGTTGTTGGGGTTTTCAACTTACGGACCAAGATGAAGCTGAATTAGGGCTCCAATTAAGCTCAAAACTTGGATGAAAGCGAGATGTCTGTCGCTGAGCTAAAAGAGAGGCACATGGCTGCTACAGAGACCTTGAATTCTCTCAGGGAACGATTAAAGGAGAAACGTCTTCAACTTCTCGACACAGACGGTATATTTCCTTAGTATTGTTGGTGTGTGTTTTTTCCAATGTACTTAGATCTTCAACTTCTCCACTTTTTTTTTTTGACAGTGGCGGGTTATGCAAAAGCGCAAGGGAAGACTCCGGTTGCTTTTGGCCCGACGGATCTGGTTTGTTGTCGGATTTTACAAGGACACACTGGGAAGGTGAGATTTTCGAGCTTGATGTGTAGTAGTAGTTTTCGGATTGAACTCGCTCTACAGATTTGGTTAAGAGTACATTGTTGTTTGTTAGAGTAGTTAGGTTGTTATTCGGTAAGGAGGTGATACTTTGGGAGATGGATGTGTAAGCGGAAGAACAAACCCTAGCTTGCTTTTTCTTTGACGTGGTCTGTACTTCTGGATCATTAAGTTGGATCTGTCCTTTTTGGCTATGATCAATTGAGCTCTGAAAGTAATGAAGAAAATGCTGAAATGAAATCGGTTTTAATTGGTAAATGTCTTCTTCTGTGTAATCATTAGAATGCATAGTTACAGAATGCGTAGTTACGTTCATAAGATCGCTTCAGTGTTGATAGTTTAGATTGCCAATTTAATTTGGTAGTTCACTATATGGTATTATTATCCCCTTATTTGCACAGAGTTGGAAGTTAGGGCTGATTATTGTTCGGTGACTCTTCTAGAGTTTTCTCTAAAGGTTTAAAGGATTACAAACCAGTTCACCACCAAAACTTAAAGAATTCTGAGGATACATTTTATGAATGTACATTCTGTTTAAGGCGGTTAAGATTAAGTTGTCAGGTTTCTCATGAAAAGGATACCTAAGTTCAATGGTGAAAACAAGTTGGTAGTTAAACTTTAACTCCCATAATAACAATTCAACACCTTGACAGAAGAAGCTTGAGTCTACTAGTGAAGGAATGAGTAGGATAAGGAACAAGACAAACTACACTGGAGCAGAGATGAGACGGTTTAAAACAAATCATCTTCAAATAGATACTTCAAACTAGTTGTAGATTATGATTTCATACACACATATCATTTGGTTTTCTGTGGCCATTTTTCTCTTATTTTGATCATCTGTCATCTTCGTCTAGCATCGCTAGTGTCATCTTCTCTGAGTTGGGTTTCTATAAGACATCAATGGTTACTATTTNGGGGGGGGGGGCATTAGTTACTGATGGATTCTCTTCTCTGCGTTTGGTGGGTTGGAATAGGGGTGATTATCTGGGGTAGAGATTGCAAGTGTTCACCTATTTTGAGATGGTTGGTATTGGAAAAGTAAACTAATATTGTCATAAAAGTTTTATAAAACATGGATAAGTAAATAGGTTTAGCATCATATGTATATCCATTCGATCCAGAAATGATAGAAAAATCCTCCACCCAAGGAACCAAAAAATGCTCTTTGAAGTAATTAGATTCCTTAAAGAGTGGTCAACTATTTTTTGGTAATCGTGTCCGTGAGTATCTGAGCCAGCTTGCTTGCACCTCGAGTAAACCAATGGGCCGGCCTTGGAGGGATTCAAACTGGTGACCTTAAAGAGTGGTCAATTTCATTTTGAATCCTTGGTAATACTTCATTTCATTCCCACCTCTGTTGCTGCCTTGTTGGATGCCAAAACACAGCATAAGATGGTATCCTATCCTGAAATTCTTCTCTTAACCCATTAAACCAACAGAAGTGGGGTACTTAGTATTGGAGTGTTGACTTTTGACGTCAAAATTCTAAGTTGCGTCTATATATTATCTGAACTTTTGATGATTGCATCTTTCTAATCAATTTATCTCCATGTTTATGCTTTAAACTAGTTACATCTAGAAAACTTAAAATATGCAAATTGTCTTGTGATCTGTTGCTTACCTTTCCATTTTCCTTTCCATGCATGAGTCTGTAGCTATATGATGGACAAAGTTTTATAGCTCAATTTCTTCTTGTTGTAGTAATTACACCGGCATCGTCAAATATCATGTGATGAGCATCAACATAGTCATGCATCAAGAAGTTCTATGGTTTACTTATAATTAATTGTTTTGACACTTTATACATGTCTTCTATATATACAAAAAATCTCTTCCATTATATTATTTGCTTATTCTTAGGTCTTATGATATGATTGTTTCTTATGTCTAAATATGCGAAATTTTCGACATCAAAACTAAATTCAGGTGTATTCACTGGATTGGACTCCTGAAAAGAATCGTATAGTTAGTGCATCTCAAGATGGAAGGTTGATAGTTTGGAATGCTCTCACAAGTCAGAAAACCCATGCCATCAAACTCCCATGTGCCTGGGTTATGACATGTGCCTTTTCTCCTAGCGGACAGTCGGTTGCATGTGGTGGCCTTGATAGTGTATGTTCCATCTTCAATCTTAGCTCACCACTTGACAGGGATAGTAATATGCCAGTATCAAGAATGCTTAGTGGACACAAGGGCTACGTCTCCTGTTGTCAGTATGTTCCAGATGATGATACTCGCTTAATAACCGGTTCTGGAGATCAGACATGTGTATTATGGGATATAACTACAGGATTGAGAACTAGCGTATTTGGAGGAGAGTTTCAATCAGGGCATACCTCAGATGTTCTAAGGTATTTTGTTGATCCAAACTTATGCTTGATCTTATTTCACCAATTTGTGTTTTACTACCATTGGCACCTGTAATCTTTTTTCATTGCTGATTCATTGTCTGGATGGTTTTTGCATTTGTTGAAATCCTCCCAAAACTTAATAGGTTTTTATTTTTGTATATGACACTGCAGTAGTCTTATCTTGGGTTTTGGGAGAGGGCCTTGACAAGGTGTTGAATATCAAACATCACTTGTGACATCAATTTTGTGCCCTGGCTTTGAACAGGAAGAAAGGATTAATCTTTAAGGGGCTGTTTGGTTCAGGCAAGGGAATGAAAATGAACATGATAGGAAACTTGCATGGGAATAAATTTTCATTTCCCTCAGTTTCATCTAGAATGAAATTTTGGGCTTCTAGGGAATGGACTCATTATATTATATAGAAATAGAACCAAACAGTGCTTTTTTTTTTCAAGTCCATTAATTACTGCTTAATACCTTTAACCAGACACCCCCTAAATTACCTGCGAAAGACTTAAGGGGCCGTTTACCTAACGCTTACCGGTAATAGTCAACACTTCCACTTAACTTACCGGGTAAGTTTTTACTTTTTAGTCAGTTAGTCCATTAAAATAACATTGCATGCAACATTTTTATCCGAAAGCGCTTACTAGGTAAGAGTTGTCACTCTCACCGGGTAACGGTCCTTGCCATCTCTCTTACTGGGTAAGATTCTCAATCCTTGTCATGTTTTGATAAGGTAAAGTGACCCGGTAAGCACTTATTTGGTAAGCGTTTAGTAAATGGCCCCTAAATTACTAGCTTAGTTGCTCTAAAACGGGACCAAATTTCCGCTGTGTGACTGCTATTGCCAGTCATTTAGTTTCTTAATGTATTCAGCTTCTGCTATTTAGCTATGTGCTCTACACTTCTCATTATTTCTTTCGGATTAACTTGTTATTAGGTGTAGAAGATTTTTATTTTATATGTTGTTCATCGTTTCAGTGTGTCGATCAATGGCTCCAACTCAAGAATGTTCATCTCCGGCTCTTGTGATGCAACTGCCCGTCTTTGGGACACGCGTGTTGCAAGTCGAGCAGTAAGAACGTTTCATGGTCATGAAGGGGATGTTAATTCTGTAAAGTTCTTCCCAGATGGAAATAGATTTGGAACTGGATCAGATGATGGAACTTGCAGACTATTTGACATTAGAACCGGGCACCAACTCCAAGTGTACCCTCAGCAGCAGGGTGATAACAATACCGCAACTGTGACTTCTATTGCGTTTTCCATATCAGGACGTCTACTATTTGCTAGCTACTCCAATGGTGATTGCTTTGTATGGGATACTCTTTTGGCAAAGGTAAATACGATCTTCTTTGTGGATTAAGCCAGTATATACAGCTGTAAACCCTTGTGCACTAGATAGGAATTTTCGAAGTTCCGTAAATTGTCCCTGCATTAGATCTGGGTAAAAGATTAAATTTGAGTAATATGAGCAGCAGACCTTGCAATAGGTAATGGTAAGTTGGATTAGCACAAATAGGTGGTTGCTCACTTACAACATGAATAATTGCACATAGAATACGTTCTAGTTTGGGAAACTTTGTGCATCATGCTGCTGTTTATTGCTCATTAGATTTTGCTATGTTGGTTACCATAGGCGAAGGATCATGTGAGAATTTGAGTTTAATGTGAGAAGTGGATCTGAACCATTGGTCACTTTTAATCAAATGCCCTTCAATGAATTGCGGCGTAGAAGGGAATTGATCTAGTGCATCTCGATGCATCTTATCCTAATGTGCATCCATTTCTCATCCAATGGTTGATAATCACTTCTCACGTTAACCTCAACCTCTCACTGGAACTCAACCCTTCGCTTATCATGCCTCATTGGGTCATCTTAGTTTACACCTCTGCAATTTCACATCTAGAGTTATTACATAATTAGATGTGTGTTTACGAGGTAAAGGTTTTAAACGACAACTTGCCGCTCTTGCTTACTAGATCTGATTACCTTTGCCTATGCCACTGTAGATTCCTTCTTATAACTTTGATGGAAACTTGTTAATAAGATGTTAAGCTTTCACAGTTCCACTGGTTTCAGATCAGTTGCCAACTATGTCCGTATTTACCCATTATCACACCTTTTTTTTATCACGCTATATGAATGGACCCACAAATGAAGATGAAGGAAAAATAATGAATAGGGCCCAGTTGAGCATGTAAACCACCGAGAATCTTACCCAGTAAGAGCCATAACAAGGATCGAGAGTCTTACCCAGTAAGTGCTGGAAATGACTCTTACCTGGTAAGGATTTACCAGGTTGAAGATGCTTACCAACAATCAATTTTTATGGCCGAGAATGTTATACGATAAGGTAAGTGAGGGTTTTGTCCTTGTTGGTAAGCGCTTACCTGGTAAGTGTGTGGTAAAGAATACGTTCATCTATGCTTGTTTAACATTTTGTTTACCTCTTAATAGTTCCATTAAGAGGCAACCTTTGAATCACTAAGAGGTGAATCATGTTTGGCAAAACAAAAAAAAAAATCAGCGTCTTAATGGTTCCAAAACCCTGTGAATGATTTCGCATCCTGGTCTCTCTTAACCATTCAACACACCTAATTTCGTTCTGAACAATTACCAAACAACTGTATTTCATTTTGCATTATATCATAAGAGCCTCTTAATCATTCTGCTCACTTAATCATTATGCACCAAACCATTCAGCAAAAACAGCCCCACAATAATTGTTTAACACGGTTGGGTGTTTTGGATGACAGGTGGTTCTAAATCTTGGATCTCTCCAAAACTCACATGTGGCTCGTGTGAGCTGTCTGGGTTTGTCTGCTGATGGCAGTGCCTTGTGCACAGGAAGTTGGGATACCAGTCTCAAGGTTAGCCCCCCTAATTCTACCTATCTCATATTTATTTTTCTGATGCATATCTATCCATTGTAATTGTTGTATGTAAAACGGAAGTACATACAGTGGCGATCCAGGATTTTAACTAACATAATATAAAATGGAGTAAATTACGTTTTTCATCCCCATGGTTTGTTATAAGTTGTGAATTTGGTTCCTGTGGTTTTGAAATTTTGGTTTTTGTTCATATGGTTTGGAATTTATTTCTATTTTCGTCCCTTGGTCTATTTTTTAAGTATAGGGACTAAATTAGAATGAGTTTTAAACCAGAGGGATGAGGAAAACAATCAACTTTAAATCATAAGGATGAAAATAGTATTGAATTATAAACCATGAGGATGTAAACCGAAATTTCGAAACCACAAGGATGGAAATAGAAATTTTCAACAAACCACAAGGATGAAAAACGTAATTTACTCTATAAAAATATAATAGAAGTTAAATAAAAATAGTATAGAAATGAAAAAACAAGGCATTTAGATATAGAGAGTAAAATCTATGAAGCATGAACTTGCAGCATTTGCTATTCTTTTTGGCGAATTTACCTATTTGTTCATTGACATCATTACTACCTTTTCATAGGATTCAAATACTTGTATGGTTGTAAAAGGGGTATTTTAGACATTTTGTTATCAGGGTCTAAGTTTAGAGATTGAATCGATTTTTATATGCAGATTTGGGCTTTCGGAGGGCACAGGACAGTGATCTGAAGAGTTGTGGTGGTAAGTTGGTAACTAGGGAGGAAATTGTTAAAGCCCGTTTACGTTTTGTGGAACGAACATTAAGTAAATATTTTTGTCTGATTTTGTTTGGTTTAACGCTCGCTTGCTATCTCTATTTTCGTCTCATCCAGGATTGTTCATACACCAATTTGGTACTACTTTTTTTGGGTAATTAATTGAGTATTTGATTGATTTTAAGCATGATAGTTAAGATGACTGACTACATTTCAAAAAACAAAGGTGAAAACAGGATTGGAAGCAAAAAAGATAATCAGTTTTGGTACTTGTCTTTCTATGTTGGTTTCATTTTTTTTTATTTTTTTGCATTTAAATGGTATGCCCACTTTGATGTTTGATTGTTATATGCTCCTTATTTCTGGAACTAAAGGAAAATAGTGGTATTTTGGATTTGGTTATGATAAGAAATAATGTCCATTAATTTTTCTTTCTTTTTATTCTTTTTAATCAGAGAATTATTGGTCAGGAGGTATTTGGGTTATTTGTAAAGCTAGTCTTCTAGAGAGTGTGAAGCCAGATTATCTGTAAAGCTAGTCTTCTAGAAAGTGTAAAAGCCAGTCTTATAGAAATTGAAGTTCTTTCACCATGAACATTAAACACCTATTTTTTACATTTCCACAGAGTGTTCTCTTCCCCACACCTAATAAACGTTAAACACCTATTTTTGACATTTCCAGTGCATAATATTAAAGGAGTGAAAATAATGTTGCCCTTTGACTAATCATCTATTATTTTTTTAAAAAAAAATTATATTATTTCTGATCCAAAATAAATGTTCGTATTTTTATTTTATATTTATCTCAAGGGTTAATTACGTGGGAGTGTATCCAACTTGTCATGTTTTAACATTGTATGTATTGAACTTGTAAACTTACCATTTAATCAGGGCCGTTCCTAGAGTTTAAGATGCCCTGTGCGAAAATGCAAAATTATGCCCCTATGTCTATCTTTTAAGCAAATGAAACGATGTACGATACCATTTTTTAAAAGGGTTTGGAACCTAGCCAAGCTACGTGGCTCATCCCTACGTCGATTTTTATTAACTAAACAAAGAGTACAAGGGGGACATAAAAACCAAAACCCCAAATCACATTATATAAATATAAGTGTAAAACGATGTCTCCATACATAGAAGGATAAAAAACAAGAACTATTATTAGTTTTAACTAATTGGTAAATAATTAGATTAAAATTAAAAAAAAAAAAGTGCAACTTAGCAAGTATATAAAGACTAATAAAAACAGTAAGGTCATTGAAATTGATAAAAGAAATAATGAGTGTAATGGTGCAAAAAACAACAAATGACTAAATCCTAAATTCCTAAGCTTAGGCTGCATAGGAAGTTAATTGATGTTGTGATGCAAATATGTAATATGCCGATTACTCAAATCCTCTAATTGATGCAAAAACAAGTAACTTAGATGGAATAACAAAGAATTCAACTAAATCAAAATTTACTAAATTAATAATGTAATATAATACCATACTTGGGAATTGTATAGAGCCCAACTCATAAATTATTAAAACTAATTACCTATACTAATAACATTATATAGAACTTTGATGCCCCTTAGGCGTTGATGCCCTGTGCGGTCGCACGGGCTGCACGGCCCCAGGGCCGGCCCTGCATTTAATGTATCGAACTTGTTACACTTGCCATTGTATGTATCAAGTTACCTGTTACCTACAAAATGCTGACATGTAACAAGTTTTATTTGATGTGAAATTTATTTTTTTATTTTCAAAAAGAGTAAACTACAAATTTGGTCCCTGAGGTTT
>LUCG01082561.1:0-15161 GCA_001633085.1 Carthamus tinctorius | reverse complement strand
CACCCTCATTGTGTCTGTTTGGTTTAAGGTTGGGTCCGTGTTTGGGAATCAGTTTTATTTTTCTGCTGCGCGTTTATCGCCCTCAGATTCCCAACAGAACCTACCACCACCATTTACCCAACAAGCCTAGATTGGACGCTCGAAGACTTCCAATGTTAAGACCTCCCAACCCAAAGGAGCGTACAACCATATCCCAATTGACCCAAGCAACATTAGAAGAACGAGACATGTTGCCCCTTAGAAAAAAGAATGGCTCACCCTTTGAAGGATTAATATTTTTTGAATTGTATTGAATATTTCAATAATACGATTAATATTGTAAGAGCATCCCAACAGATTATCTATAATTTCTCTAAAATAGAGGATCAAAAGTCAAATTTAAAAACAAAAATTACATTCAACTCTAACAAATGCTATATTTTGAAGGTTTTTATCAATTATATTATCTAAATATTCTATAATTTTATGATCTTAATACACTTTAAAAAAACAATAAATAAAAAACTCATTTCTCTATCCTTTTAAGAGTTTTAGGAAATTCTTGACGTTAAAGGTTTTTTTCATTGTTCGCATTTTTAGAAAATAAGATAAGAAAACTGTTGAAAGATTTTGAATTTTAATCATCTATTATGAAAAATCTATTACTCTTAGAAGATGGTTTAATATGATACAAAAAGAAAAGGGTAAAAAACCAACATAATCAAACATTAAATCATATACACAAGACCAAGCCAAAAGTCAAATATGTAAGCAACTCATCACATCCATTTTCAATTCTTGTTCATGGCCTAGTGTCAATGCATTTAACATATTGATTTTTTCATTCAAATATATTGCTCATCAATCTTTTATTTTAATTAACTAAATGGTTAAGTGTCAATGCATTTAACCTATTATTCTTTCATGGATATTTATTACATTTTAGCTATTTTTAATTAAATGAAAAGTGCACTTTTATCTTAAAATTTAAAGTTATATTTACATTGTAAGATACCATTTGTATAACAATGGAGATATGTTTTCATTACTAGGATCCTTAGGAAAATCTTCAAAAGTTTTCTTAAAATTTTTTAAAATGTAAAATTAAAAGTCAAAATCTTCAAAAAATATTGTTTCTATCTTTAACAACTTTCCTATTTTAAAGATTTCTATATCAATTATAATATTAAAATATTTTATTCATCTATTAAAAAATTATTTCACTTTCCAAATTCTTATTTTCAAGGTTTTTATTTCAATTGTAATGACTTTTGGGGTTATCTCCATATTCGAAGAAAAACTCATTATTTCGTACTTTCTCCATTTTCAAAAAAGTTTTGGAGAAGCTAGTGGAACACAATTTATACTAAAAATTCTCATTTTCTCTATTTTCTCCATCTTATCCATTTTGAAGAAGTTGTTGGAGATGTTCTAAAGTGATTCATACTTTAGCTGTATAAATAATAATATTTCACATAGAATTCAAATAGGTATTGAAATATATTGAAATTGTAAATAAAAATATAAATGTTGCATTAATGATTTGTAATGAATTAATACTAATTGATTTAATAAGTTTGCAAATCACATAAAGTAAAGTAACTACAACCATAAAGCATTAATTTTTGTAGCAAACCGGGTTATGTGTAAAGAAAGAGTGTTATAATAAATTTGATGTTAAATTTTCTATAACACCAAACAAATACTACTAAATACGATATTATGTATATTGAAGATTTGTCTCGTTCATTCATTTTCACTTAAACAACCTTACTTTCTCCAAAAGAAAAAAATATACAGTATGATGTAATATAATAGTTGAGTTTTGATAAGAATAAGAGTTATAGTGAGAAATCGAGAACAAAACATTCAATATAATTCTAAGTGAACTACCTTTATGTTATTAATTTTTCCATTTTGATCGAAATTTTAATAAATTTATACATGTAGAAGTGATTTGATCTATATAAAAGTTAATTCGTGAAAATTACTTAAAAGTAAATTTCAATTTGAACATAAAGGAAATTGAATGTATTGAAAGTAGTTCGAAAAATCCAAGTCAAATTAAAAAGTCATCTCATCCAAATACTAAAAATGTTCTCACCGTTCTCATTACAACTCTTGTAACCATACAATCCCTTGTTTATATATAAATTTGTAAGAACCTTCAAAAATAACATAAAATCTCCAACTTATATAGAACATATTTTGAACAAAATAATTAATTGCATGGTAATCAACCAAAAATTAATTAACAAATTATGTTCAAAATACATATACTTTTATTTAATTGTCAATTAAACAACGTACAAACTTTCTTAAAGAATGTTTGTTATTCTTTAGGGTGCGTTTGGTACGCAGATAGGACAGGACAGGATATGAGAAGGTAAAACAAGATAGGACATAACAGTTGTTCAACGTTTGGTAAGACAAGACAGGGTAGGACTGGACAGAACATGACTGATTAAATGACCATTTTACCCCTGGTAAAAATTTTAGCGTTTTTTACCTAATAGTCGATCTAAATGAAAATTAACAAAAAACAAAAAACTTCAATCTATGTATCAACAAAACTGTCATCAAGTATATAATCAAAAATAATAACTTGCAAGATAAATAGTAACAATATACATTATTGGTTGTATTTTCGATCGAGTCTCGAAAATCAAAATTAGGTGTGAAGTATTTCGGACCATGTCGGATTCGGATTTTATCGGGTTCAAGTTCGGATTTTAACAGCATATGTTTTTCTTTTCTTTTTCCACCAAATTAGTAGAAAATAGAACTAGAGTGCAACGAAAATTTAAAGATGAATATATATATATATATATATTTTAAGTAACAAATTTTGAATAAAAAAATATCTAATGAAAAAATTTACTCCTATAATGACTATAAATCTAATCTTAACATTTCGTTTTACATGCTTAAATATTAAAGATCAAAATTAATTCAAACTCCAAAATCCAAATTTCAAACGTTAAAAATTAAATTAAACACTTAAAACTAATAAAAATAAGTTCAAATCTCAAATATCTATATAAAAAATATTAATAAAAGGTTTTATTCGTGTTTCGGGTGAGTTCGGGTAATGGGTACGGAGACCCTACCCGAACCGAGTAACTCGTCATAACGTTGGATTTCGAAGATCGAGTTAGCTCGAGTTATGTGTGTCAGGTAGATTCGAGATTTTTTTAATCGAATTTTCGGTTTTTCAGATTTGGTCGAGTTTTGTTCACCCCTAAGTATGAGGCAATTTTAAAGAAAGAGAAAATGAATCTGTATTTTGAGGGGTATAATGGTAAATCTGACTCTGTTCTACTTAGTTCTGGTATGTCCTACATAGATGTCTGCCAAACATGGGACAAGCCTGTCCTGTCTCATCCTGTCCTGCGTACCAAACGCACCCTTATAGGACCATCTTCACCAAAATGTATCCAACTTTACCCTTATTTCTATTGTGTGTATTCAACTTTAAAATGTGCTATTGTATGTATTATACTTTCAAAAATTGCTATTGCTTGTACTATACTTTTAAAAATATGTAATTGTATGTATTATACTTTTAAAAAACATGTTATTGCATGTACTATTTCAACAGAAAATAAGTACAATATTACATACAATAACACATTTTGAAAGTATAGTATATACAATAACACATTTTGAAAGTATAGTATATACAATAGCACATTTTGAAGTAGGGATGGCAATGGGACGGGTATCGGTAATCCCAGTCCCATACCCTATTATGAAACTATGTCCCATACCCGGTCTCGTCCCACCGGGTATCCCATTACCAAATAACCATCGAGGTTATTCCTGCGGGTATCAGGGATCCCATTTATATTTTTAGTCGATTAAAATTTACTAAACAAAATTTCATTCATTAGAATTATATGTGAATCGGTTTCGTCTTCGAGGTCAGTTTTAGCCAAGATAAAGATCGAGTTTGCAGAAACTTGAAACTACAAAGCTGCAGTCACATCTTTTGGCTTTCCAGAACATTTCGAATCATGTTAATCGGAGCATGGACGAGTGAGATATGCTCGAAACACCAATACCACGCAAAGCTGTCAAATTGTAAAACTTAAATATATATATATATATATATATTTAATAAAATTAATCAATCATTTCTATTATTCTATATATTAATAAAATTGTAATGTATATTATATTAGTAATAAAATTATTGAATCATCAAATATATATGGTTCAGGGTCAGGTAAATGGGCGGGTATTGACTAAAACCATAACAATCTCAAACCCGCAATTTTTTAAAAAAAAATCCCATACCTGGTCTCATAACCATTTACCCGGCCCAATCCCGTCCCAAAAATTTCGGGTTCGGGGATTCCCATCGGGTTTGGTTATTTCTGTCATCCCTATTTTGAAGTTGGTTACACACAATAGGAATAATGGTAAACTTGGATACATTTTCGTGAAGATAGTCCTTCTTTATATAGAAGTATATTATCTGAAAAATGTACATTTTCAAATACATAATTTCAAAAAAAAAGGGCAAATTGTCGAAAAATGTAACATAAATGCCCAAAAAATCCAATTGAGTAATGTACATTTTTTTTGCCAAAAAAGAATTATGCATTCGATTTTTTCCTGATTGAATTTTTTGGACATATTATATGTTAACTTTTTCAGCAATTTGCAAAAAAAAAAAAGTCAAAACATAGACCACTAAATATACATACTTTTCAAACAAAATAATATTTTACTATTATATAGGTATTTTAAAATTGTGTCTTCGAAAGTTGTTATTCGATAAAAATGTCTTTCTTTCAACGTAATTTTTCACCAAAAATAATGAAACGGAACAATCTATCCAATAATTAATTTATACAATTATTGTGTATTCAATAAGTTGTATTTGTAAAACAAATGATATCATATATAAGCGACAAATTATTTTTTTAAAATATGTTTTGAAATAATGTAAATTTGTCAATCAAACCATCCATCAAATATGGATGTGTTTGGGAATAATGAAAACATGCCATTTCAACATCCGGTTTCACATATAAAGAAAAAAAGATTTGATGTCGCAAATATTTTTTTCAATTTCTTGCATATTAATTTTGTATTCTAATAAATGAAGTACGGAAGGGGCCAAAAGTCAATTGTGTAGAAACAAAGTCATTAGGCCCAAAAGAATGAGTAAGCCACGTATTTCTTGATTTCTTGTTTAATAAGTCTATGTGATCACATGAATAATGTTTCACTTGGATGATCTATGGGTTTTCTCTAAAATAATTTTTTTAAACCGCAAGCTAACATACATGTTTGTAGGATATTTAGGATCTATTCAGACACCCAACTAATCCTATCGACCACGACCCAGTCCAATTAAGGATATCACTATGTAGCAGACCCATAATCTGGATATCGTCGCTTGCGCACCACGGGGTTCAATACAGGTCGCTGTAAACGAACAGAACGTTCAGCAAACCGTTCGTGAACCGTTCGGCGGGAAGTTTGTTTTTGTTCGTTTATTTATTAAATAAACGAACATGGACAATTTTTTTTGTTCGTTTAGTTAAACGAACGAACATGAACAAGGCTCTCGTTCGTTCATTTACGTTCGTGAACGTTCGTTCATTTATGTTCGTTTATGTTTGTTTATGTTCGTTCGCTTACGTTCGTTTATATATTATAAGTAATAATATTAATGATTAATATATAAATATAATCTTTTATTTGAGGTTTTAAAATTTATCTAAATTCCCTTTCAAATTCAAAGTTAAGTTTGATTTACCTTATTATCTAATTCTATTTTTACATTTGCTTCATTTACGTTTCTCACCTAAAAAGTCACCTCTCCTAAAATTTCATCTTCCCTAAAAAAGTAAAAACAATAAAAAGAGTAAAACCCTAAATCCAAAATTGTGGATACTAACGCAACGCATTTGTTTATGCCCGGTTAGACTTGTTCGTTTATGTTTGTTTATTTTTGTTTATGTTCGTTTAGGCTTGTTCGTTTATGTTCGTTTAGACTTGTTCGTTTACGTTCGTTTAGCATCTTAACAAACGAACATAAACGAACACGAACACACTTAATTCCTAAACAAACGAACATGAACGCAAAAAGTTTTGTTCGTTTACCGTTCGTTTTCGTTCGTTAGTGCGGTTAACTTAAACGAACGAACATGAACAAGTCTCCGTTCGTGTTCGTTTGGTTCGTTTACAGCCCTAGTCAGGGATACTATCCACTGACCCTAATGATGTTATCTTACCACTGGGCTAGACAAATTTTGATTCTAAAATAATTGACTATTCTATTTTAATTGATAGATAATATTGGTTTGCATTTTTTAATATTTATCTTATATTGGTTTGCATTTTTAAAGATTTATCTTGTATTGGTTTGCATTTTTAATATTGGTTTACAAGAATTTTACTATCATACAAGTATTTTACAATGCCACACATTTTTACCAAGGTTTTAAATAGCATGAGACGTGTGACATGGTGGTGAGGTAAAGCCTCAAGCCTTGTAAGTTACGAACGAAACCATGACGTTTTCTAAGGCGTGAGTTAGGTCGGCAAATACGCATATAATATGTGTGTGTATATGTTTTTATGTTAGTGTCTTAAACAATAATGACTAAATTATTAACAATTTAAATTAGTATAAAATGATAAATAATAAAAGAATTTCTAAATTCTGATCTATCCTAATGAGCAAATTATAATTGAATTTCAAAGTACACAAATTTGAAGAATCAAAAGTATACGAGTTTGTAACGACATAACGCATCATGGCGTGCTAGGAAGCCCCCTAACGCGCCTTAACAAGCTCGACACCTTAAATCGACGCCAATGGGGTAAACATGGCGGCAAGATGGCGCGCAATGTGCGTTTTTAGAACCTTAATTCTTACTCTAATGGTGACCTTGCTAATTGCATCCCTGTCTATTGCTAAATGCATCCCTATTAAGTTTTTGCTCCAAACACACATGCATCAATTGTAGTTTAGATCTAATTGTGTATTGATTTTACTTTTAGATCTAATTGTAGTTTAATATTTAAGAAAATTCAGGCTGTAAATAAAAAATGCCTATATATATATGATGTGTATTTGTACAAAAAAATACAGTTTTAAAATATTTTTTTAAAAAAATCACCAAAAATCAGCGACGGAAAATCCGTCGCTAATAAGATCTGTCACTGATTCGTCGCTGAAACCCAGCCGTCGCTGATCCGTCGCTGAGACCCAGCCGTCGCTGATCCGTCGCTGAGACCCAGCCGTCGCTGATCCGTCGCTGATAGTATCAGCTATGCGGAAATCTGCGACAATCTTTCAGCGACGGAATATTCCGTCGTTGATGCCCGTTTTTCTAGTAGTGACATCAAATACTATTTTTTACATCTCCAATGCATAAACTGATCTGATTTTTACATTAACAGGGGTGTAATTAGCATTGTGCTTTATATAAATTGATAAAGGGGTGGGAAAATCAACCATGCATTGCTAATTGCACCCCCTACTCATTCGCTCTCTTCTCAATATTTCAACATCAAGATCTATTTTTAAAATTTCAGTGCATTATTTGACTTGATTTTTGACATTAGATGGGTGCCAATAGCATATTAAATGTTGATAAACGAAAGGTGTGATGTCGGAATTAGGTTAAATCATGCATTAAGAATGTAAAAGGGTAGTTCTACCGTTGAGTGTGTATAAAGAAAATTCTTACATAGATGTGCATTTAGTAATGTATAGAGGTACAATTAGACTCCTCTACATCAATCCAATATAATCATCTCTCTTTTTATTTGCCCTTAAAGTTAACTTATTTTGATGAATTCCATCTTAAAGTCAACATGTATATAGTTATTCAAGTAAAAAATAAAAGTAAATAGTTATTGAGCACCCTAAACCCTACATATAGTAGTTTAATGAAGTGGTCTATGTTGATATGTTCCACCGATAGATATATGAGTGTAATCCATATGTATGAGGTCTTTGGTTCAACTCTGAGCACTACTCCTTTGTTAATGGATACATGAACTGAAGCTTGATTTACCTTCCCCATGATGCCTCTGAAAATTAGGGTCATTACGGTGAGGACGTCTTCCCTCCTTAGTGATTTAATAAAGCGTATTTTACAACATACAGTGCACCGTTAATGTTTGTATATGTTATTTTCGGGTCATGTCCCTCCCAACAAGAAAGGAAACTTTGTCTGGTTCATATTCGAACGTATAATCTTCTATAAACTTCATGGAATCAAGTATTGATATTAATTAATATAGTAGTTACATATATGTGATATGTAATAAGATGTAAAATTATATTGTAAACCAATAAACTAATGTAATTTTTCACTAAATGAATAAATTTTGAAATCTATGGAGTATTCTTTGGGGTTAATAAGTTTAACAGTCAATTTTAAAATGTTAGAAGGTATATATTAATACCTTGTAAAATCATTTTTTTTCTTTCTAAACTCATATATTATCAAATAATTTTATAATATATAGTATAAATAAAAATAGAGATAAAGATTATCAACAAGAAGAGTATATTGGTGCTTCTTGAAAAAAAAAAAAGAGGATTTATACTATAGTACAAACTAAATAATTATATTTATGATGGACTTGGCAAACAATTAGACATTTGCATCATATCCCTTTCTAGATTTAACTTCAACCCCTTTGCTTTGCTTGTATACAATTTCTTCACATTTGAGTTTTGTTCATGTACCAACTTCACCAAGCTTCTCTTTGCATTTGATCTAAATGGACAATTTGATGCCAAAAATCCATCCACCAAATGAAGATATGCTTCCAAATCATGACAACATGCCACGTCGGCGTTCGGTTTCAGGTACGGTGAGTTTTTCGTATCGACTCTTAGTTCTGTTCCCGCATGTGCGTATGCCCATGGCATGTTGTTGTCGAGAATGTTCAACACCTTGTTGGCGTTTTTCGATTCCCGTAGCTTTCTATCGAGCCCTTCGCTCACAAACATCCCTGGAACCCGAGTGATGATATCCTGAGAGTTGACGATTCGTAACACTTTAACGTTTTGGGAACTGAGACGCTTTGCGAATGCACGGTTTCCAACGCGGGGACCACCAAAGGTGTACACTGCTATTGGTGGCATGTCATCTGAGCAAGTGCTCAGGTCATCTGCCACCAATAAGGCTAATGCTGCACCAAGACTGTGCCCGGTCACTGTAATGCTAAGGTTCTCGCCTTTGTAAAGCTCGGTTAATCGTTGGACTTCGGTAACCACCGACTCGGCCAGGCTCGAGACATGAGCTCCTGCGGTCTTGTACAGACTCAAAAACCCGCACTGTACTTTTGGTTGTCCATGACTTTCGTTGCTCTTGGCAGGGAGGCTTACGAGCAGGTCTCGCATATTCTCCGCCCACTCTAGACAAGTGGCGGTCCCACGAAGGGATATCACTATATCCCTTCGACCCATGCGAGAGATCTCACGCTGGTCATCGCACACTGCAACGTAACCGATGCAGCTCGTGCGCTGAGTCATCCAGTCGAGATCTGGCGCCACCTTGTCGACCCAATCGGGTAACCCAACCGATGCGGTGGCATACAGGTTTTTGGTTACCCGATAAGACCTATCCGGGACTGCCACCTGGCGGGGCGAAGGCACCTCCTTCCCGGAGGTGGCGGGATCGGAATGGAAACAATGGTACGCCGCCTGAATAAACTCGCCGTACCGGACCATTTCTCGCCGGAGATTCTCGTCGAGCGGGTCGAGTAAACCCGCCCAATTATCGCTCCCGTGGTACTCTCTCCACCGGGAAGCCAGGCTGTTCCGGGGAGAGTATTCGATCCCGTTCTTGGACAACAACCGGCGGAGCCGGTTGAGGTGGCGGGGAGACATCTCCTCGGCGGCCTTGTTTTCCGGCCAAATCTGGGGCAAATTCAATCCTTCCAAGAGACCCTGCTTTCCTCTATTCTCCGGCAACCCATTATCTCTCTGAACCAGTTTAGGCTTGGATTGGATGACCGGAGCCGGAGGTTCTGTTCCGATCAATTTTTCAAGATTGGAGAGGTGTTCTCGGGTGAGCTTGGTGGTGGTTGATAAACTGGTGGTCTTTTTCGATAAACAGGCTTTTAAAACCGGTTTCATCGAGGACCCATTACAGTTAACGGCACGTCTTGCCTGAAATATTTGAAGACTTTGTGCCGGAACTGTAGACCCGATTTGCATCATGGTGGTTTAAAAATGGAAAGATCTCAAAAAAGTAGTGAAGAAAGAAAAGTCTTTGCCAAATGTTAGAGAGAGAATGGGAAGAGAGAGAGAGCGGTGTTAGTTGAGAGAAAGTGTGGGTGGATGGGAGTATGTGAAGGTATATATAGAGGAAGAGAGGGGAGTAAAGTGTAATTTAAATTGTTTATTTGGGAACTTTTTAAATTTTGTCCCCCAAGTTTTTGGATTGGTCAAAGTTATGATTCAAATATGAGATTGACACTTAGGTCCCCTAAGAAGTTAAGTTTCCTAAAAGTAGCTATGACTTTTCTAGAAATAAAAAATTCAATAAATATAGTCAACATATTTGAACTTCTAACTTCTACGTCTATAGTTAGTCTATAGTTAACGTTGTTAAACTATTCAACGTAGCGCTTGATTGAATAAAGACTAACCGCAACCTGCATAGTAAAGTACAAACTGTTATTTATTTGCTTTTTGATAATGGAAAAAATAAATCAAACAACCAGAAGCGGTTTTGTTAAATTTGTGCAAAGAAAAATCTAAATGGCGATTTTAAATATGCATTTTGAGGTGCATGTACTTAAATGATCCATAATCATATAAAAATCTAATAAATCATACAAACTTATAAATTAGTTTTCATGTGTTGTTTCGCATAAGAAACAACAAATGCAAAGTTTTAGTATTTATACAACGTCATTTCATATATGAAACGTTCAAGATTGTTTTATGTCCGGAAAAATAGTCTTAAACGTTTCAATATGAAACAACGTTGTATAAACATTATATTTCACACGTGTTGTTTGTTGTTTCATATTTGTAACAATACATGAAAATTAGTTTATAAATACGTGTGAATTATTGGGTCTGTAAATAAGAAAATCTATTTAATACGTACTTTGAACATAATTTGGTTCACTAGAAACAAAATTATATGTAATGTATAATAACCTTTTCAACACTTTATGTAAAAGTCATTTGAATAACTACTTCTTGTTGTTCATGCACTCTAAGCTAATAGATAGATACATATGTGATTCATTTAACTGTATTATAGTTATTTGCTTTTAGAAAACGAAATTATTAGATATGAGTCAAGAGAATTGATTCTCATTCGTCCTCTAAATGCTCACTAGAGTGAGCAGTTTACTATAGAAACTCAATATAAATTCTTATGTAACACAAAGGGCGAGCAAAATTTGAGCCAGATAAAAAGAAGCCAACAATAAGGGGGTCTTTTGTCGGATTTCATATGAACAAGGAGCAAACTTGGATGATATTAAATTTAATAAGTGCCAAAATGGCAAAATTGTAAATATGATCACACATTGAGGGAAAATAGATAGGGAATCTCGTTTGGAATTGACAACCCATAAATGTGGTACTCGAATTATAAATTATTTGGTTTTCATCATGACACCTTTTTATTTAATATGCCCAAAATGCCCTTCCAAATATTCTTAAATTATTTTTTATTTAAAGGGAGAAAAGTACAAAATAAATGAAAAACGCATACGCGCCGTTTTACACGTATGCATACCACACACACAACGTGATGGTTCCCTTGGGCTTTGACATCTTAACATTTTTATAATTAATATAAATATATTGATTTTTAATTAATAACCACATTTACAATTAACTAATTTACATAAGATTACATAGGTGGGAATTGGTTTAAATTCTTACCCTATTGACTTTTGTATACCTTTTACTTTGTTTTCCTTTCATATTTCAAAAGATTTGATGTTTATATTTAAAATTACATTTTATACTTCATAGTAATTTAATTAATTTATTTTATATCTTTTATTTTTGTCATTTACCATTTTCATCATATTAATATATATATAATCATATATTAATTAAAATATTTTTTTTAATTTTAATAAATTTAATCATTATAATCGTTTTGTCAATACATCCGAAACAAGCCAAATATTGAATACTTTTAGATTTAACTACACTATTATATATCATATATACTATATACTATATAAAAATATTTACAATTCATACATTTTATACATCCTTTGTTTTGTTAATTTTTTTACACCCTTATCATATTAATATATAATCATATATTAATTAAAATATGTTAAAAATGTATGTGTTAACATATCACATTAACATAAATAATCATATTAATTAAAAACATAATTATAGTATTGAGAATATTTATTCTTAATATTTTATTAATTAATAATATTTTAAGGTTAATTAAATTATATAATTATGATATAGATTAAAAACGTAAAAACATAAAGTATATANAGGTGAAAAATAAATAAAATTTGATTTTAGTGTTATTTTGTTTTTTAATGTAGGAGGATGTATATGATTAGTAGAGGTGTACAAAAAAACCGAAAAACCGAAAAAAATAACCGAAACCGGTTTTAAAATAACTAGTTACAATTCCAACCGAACAAGTTGCTTTTTTAACCGGTTTTCTAACTGGATATAACTTTGGAGGATTACTAGTGTGAATACCGGTTTATAACTGGTTTTTTAACCGAAGAGTGATCTAGGCGAGGTGATGGCCATACCGAAGCTCCGTTCTAACGTTCTCTTTTAATTAATATTATTGTAATTTATAATCCAAAAACTTGAACTTTTGTATATATATATATATATATACATATATGCATTTTTATTTGGATTTATATGTATTTCTATTTGAATTTACATTTATAATATTTTTATAGTAATGGTTGGTAATTGGTAATTTGGTATTTGTTTTTATCATATTTTTATTTATATATATTTGTATAATTAAATTTAGAGTTGAATGCAAACTTGGTCCTTGTGGTTTACAAAAATTAATGACTAAGGTCCTTCTAAAGAATTTTTAACTAACAAGGTCCTTATATTTTTGTTTTTTATAACACCTATAGTCCTTCTTATAAATAATATTAAAAAAATTAAAATTAAGAAAGTATAATTTTGTCCATTCACTTTTTCTATTTCTTAATCTTAATTAATAACATATTTGGTCCCTTTTTAATATATTATACTATATTATTATTTTTATGCTAAAACATGTATATATTATTTTATATTGAATACATAAAATTTAATACCACCCTAATTATATCAATTTACTTATACAAATTATACAAATATATTTTATGTTTTCATGTTAGTTTTATCATCTATTTGAAGCAAATTGTAATTAATGGTTAATTTCGAGTTATATTATAGAAAAGAGATCCATCAGATAAAAAAATAAATATAAATCACACATGTAATTAAATAAAATTAATATGTTTTCCTCATAAATCTATTAAGCTAATTTATTTCATCCTCTAATTAATTTTTGCAGTGCATATATATATATATATTTATATAAAAGGTATAAATATCAATAAATCATGTACAGTTATAAAAGTTTTAAAATCCTCACATTCAAGATGATAATAACAAATAAAATACTTTTCATTTTTATTATTAATTGACCTTGAATTTTATACATCTGATATGCCACGTAGAAACTTATAAAACCATAAAATTGAAATCGAGTGATAGAAAATAAAATTGATATGAAACAATATTTTTATTAAGTGCTCAATAACTTAAGATGTTTTGCGTCGCATCGCGCGCGTACATATCTAGTATTTTAATAAATCAGGATTACATTAATGTTTAAGTTTTAATAAATTTAACTTTAATGTATTCAACGAAATTGTCAAAATAAATCTTAATTTTCAATAAATATATAACATATTTATTAAAAAACACATCACTAATCTAAATTTTAGTACGAAAATAGCAAACGAGTAAAAAATACATAATAAACATTACAGGAATACACAATTACAACACCATGTTTTAAATAACACTGGCGATCAATAACATGGTATGTTCGATACCAGTTACCAAATGATCATACGAGGTATGTGTTAATAGATGATTTATGATAAAAATATATTAATTTTATTTAATTACATATATGATTTATATTTATTTTTTTATTTGATGGATCTCTTTTCAATAATATAATTAGAAATTAATCATAAATTGCAATTTGCTTCAAATGGATGATAAAACTAACATAAAAATATAAAATATATTTGTATAATTTGTTAAGTAAATAGATATAGTTAGGGCGGTATTAACATTTACGTATTCAATATAAAAAAGAATATATACATGTTTTGGAGTAATCTCTAATTTTGGTCCTTGTGGTTTAGTGAAAGGTTTGAAAGTGGGACTTAAACTTTACTAAGTCTAGAAAGCATCCTTATGGTATACATTTTTCTTNTATATATATATTATTTGTTTATATATTTTTATTAATGCTATAATTATTATATAATATATAATTTATACACACATAATATCCATATGTATTCCTAACATTTTCTCCAATGAATCGTCTTCCCCCTTTTCATTTTCCGATTCCAGCCACTTCTCTCGTACACCCACACACACAAACCCGTTCAATCTCTGCTAGATGTATGTGTACAAGACTACAAAGTAACTATCCTCAAAGCTTCAATGGTAGGGTGAGAAGAAATAAAGACCCTAAGCAAGCGGATCCTATGGTGGGCATATGGATCTGGGTGTGGTTCATCAAAGGAGGGGAGTTGCAAGAGAAGAAACATATGGGGAAAGAAAGACCGAGTCCGTCGGAGCTTTCATGGAGGAGACGAAATAAGACCTCTCAAGTCCACCGGCGGGAACTCTCATAACACCGATTCCCGAGTAAAAACCGGTTATTTCGAGATCAAATTCGTCCCTCTACGGAAGTATTAATAAAGCTCCACAAGGAAGTCCCATCGACGACGACATGATTGACGGAAAACCCGATGAACACGCTGTTAGTAATTGTGTGGAGAAGTTAGCAAACCAGTGATCGCACATCCAATGTTATAAGACACTCAAGTACTTTGTAAAAGTACTTTGTAGTCAGAATTAATTACTCATGTTTTTGGAAAGAATTTAAGATGTTATTTCGAATATCTTTTCATAATAA
>LUCG01082393.1:0-14013 GCA_001633085.1 Carthamus tinctorius | reverse complement strand
TTTGATTAATATATTTTAGTCATTAGTTTGTGCTTTTTATTGTATGTTTTTTGGGTTTGATTAACTAGTTGTTATGAAAAAAAAATATAGGTGCAAATGGTAAGATTATATAGCCAAACACAGATTATATAACAATGTTGGATAGATTATATAACCATGTTAGAAAGATTATATAGCCAAACACAAATTATGGTAGCATTTCAAAAAGTTTCGGTTCCTTTATTCCAAACCACTCAATGTAACGTTTCACAAAGCTAGCTTATGGTACATGTTTGGATGAACTAGTGGTTGAACCGGTCGAACCGGGAACTGGTCATCACACCTGTTCAACTAAAAACCCGGTTTTAAAACATTGGTTACACTTAGACTTTTGAAGTCAATCCAAACCCCTCTACGCCTATGTCGACTAACTACTTCTTTCCTTGATGTAGTTATTGATTATGTCGACGAACAGGGAATGGATGTATAAAAAGAATGATAGTCGCAGACGTCTTAGTAGGGACTATGTTAGTTCATTGGACGGTTTTCTAGACTTTGCCTATGCCAACGAAGGTATTGTTGAAAGGAAAACTACGCGTGATGGGATAGTGTTTCGCATCAGATGCCCTTGCTCCAAGTGTAAAAATACGCACCATAAAGAGAGGGATGACGTGAAATTGGACTTAATGAAATACGGTTTCATGCCTAATTATACCAAGTGATGGGCACATGGTGAAACCTATTACCGTGCATATCAGGACGTCGGTCAATCTTCTAATCTGATAGTCAATAATAATGAAGGGTATGTCGAAATGGTGAACGATTACATGGTACACAAAGGCATGACGTGGGAAGAACAAACCCCTAATCCTTCTGCTCAAGGATTTTATGACATGTTAAAAGCTGCCGACGAGCCTCTATGGGATGGGTGTACAACTTACTCAACTTACCTGAGGCAACATACGACTCCAATTGTACTATGATTAAAGAGATGTTACCAGAGGGTAATAAACTACCTGCTAACTTCTATGAGACAAAGAAGTGTTTGAAGAAGATTGCTCTACCAAAAGTAAAGATCGACACTTGCAAAAACCATTGCATGCTATTTTACAAGCTTCATTCTGATCTGACCCATTGTTTGTATTGCAAAGAAAGCCGTTACAAGACTAGTGGACGAAGCAAGGTCCCAAACTTGGTGTTGACGTACTTGCCTATTGTTCCTAGGCTTCAAAGACTGTACATGTCAAAGAAGACGTCTAAAGAGATGACTTGGCACAAAGATCATTAGACACAACCGGGTATGATGGTACATCCAAGTGACGGTGAGGCTTGGAAGCAATTCGTTGCTCGGGATCCTGACTTTGCTTCTAAGATCCGTAATGTTCGTCTTGGGTTACGCACTGACGGATTCAACCCGAATAATTCAACATCGAGTCCGTATTCAACATGGCCCGTCTTTCTTACCATCTACAATTTGCCGCCTTGGATATGTTTGAAAGATTCTTATGTTCAACTTGCATTGGTCATTCCTGTTAGAAAGAGCCCCGGCCAAAATGTAGACGTTTTTTTTCAGACCACTAATAGACGATCTAAAGACGTTGTATACGGAGGGTGTTCTTACGTACGATGCATATCGTAAGAACAATTTTGAAATGAGGGCTATACTACTGTGGACTGTGAGTGACTTTCCTGCCTATGCAATGTTGTCGGGTTGGAGCACGCACGGCAAGTTAGCGTGCCCGTACTGCATGGGCACGGTGGATTCCTTTCAGCTAAAGAATGGAGGGAAATCTTGTTGGTTTGACTGTCATCGAAGGTGGTTGCCTGAAACACACCCCTTTCGACGTGATCAGACAGGATTTCGTGCTGGAGCTAAAGTGACGGCGGGGCCACCACCCATTCTAACCGGTGAAGAGATCTGGGAGCAGGTTCGTCACCTTCCAACTGTTTACAGAGGCGAACCCTTTTGATCAAGTAACAGAAAGGTTAGTGGGTTTGGAACACATCATAATTGGGTAAAGAGGAGCGTCTTTTGGGAACTTCCGTATTGGAAGATGTTGTTGATTCGTCACAACCTAGATGTCATGCACATTGAGAAGAACGTTTTTGAGAACCTATTCAACACCCTGATGGATACGCCTAAAACAAAAGACAATATAAAGGCAAGGAGGGATGTACAGGTTTATTGCGATCGACGGGAGTTGCACGTTGTCACGACTGGCAACAGAGTAGTGAAACCACAATCTTCATACAGTTTGACCAAAAAACAAGTGAAACTAGTATGTTCATGGTTGAAGACGTTGAAGTTTCCGGACGGGTATGCTTCAAACATAGGTGGGTGTGTGAACCTTCAAGATTCCAGCTTCTATAGTTTCAAAAGTCACGATTGCCATGTGTTTATGCAACGATTGCTTCGTATTTCCATACGAGGGATGATACCAACTCCGATATGGGATGCAATAACGGAGTTATGCACATTCCTTCGTGCAATATGTTCAAGAGTGTTACACAAAGATGATTTGGTTCCATTGCAAATAAGTGTTGTTCAAACCATATGCAAGTTGGAAAAGATCTTTCCACCTAGCTTCTTTGATTCAATGGAACATTTGGTCATACATTTGGCACGTGAAGCTATAATTGGTGGCCCTGTCCAATATAGGTGGATGTATCTCTACGAACGGTAAATTCTATTTTATTGAAACTTAATTCATCTTATTCGTATAGAACATTATTTCCATCTCTCACACGCATGTCTTTCTTATTTAGGAAGCTCGGATCATTGAAGAGAACGATTAGAAACAAAGCAAGGTTGAAGGCTCTATCGTTGAGTCGTACCTTGTGAATGAGCTGTCCACCTATTGCTCCCTCTATTTTGATCCGCAAATTAAAACAAGACATAACCGTGAGTCAAGGAACTTCGCCCCGAATATTCCTTCTTATTCGGGGACTGACGATCGATTAAGCATATTCAAAGTTCCATCACGTCCATTATTCAACAAGGGAGAGAAACAGATCATCTTGAATGATCATGAGATGCATAAGATGCACACATATGTCTTGTTCAACTGTGTAGAAGTTCATCCCTTCCATACGGTCTTTGATGAACGGGCTCGAAGAAAGTCGCCAAATATTGATGATGTTGCACTTGAAAAACTACGAGAAGAAAGGTTCAACAGCTGGTTCGAGCATCACGTGCTAAGTTCACCTGAATCAAGTGAACAACTAAAATCATTAGCGCGCAGGCCCGGCCGTTATGCTTGGTCGCATCCAGGATACTTCGTCAATGGTTTCAGGTTCCATAAGGTAACCCATGGTGCTGGTCGAGTTACACATAATAGTGGTGTATGTGTGAGGGGGTCCTCTTATGGTGAGTCTGACGAGTCCGACTATTATGGAATGTTGGATGATGTTATAGAGGTGGAATACTATGGTGCAGGGCGTTGTACGATTGCGTTGTTCAAATGCACATAGTTTGACACTCCATCGGGGGTTAGAGTTGACCATAAACATAGTTTGGTGGATGTCAAATATAAGTCCAGACTAAGAGCCGACGACTCGTATATCCTAGCATCATAGGCAGAACAAGTTTACTATACATCGTATCCTTCGATGACGAAAGACCTGAAAGATTGGTTGGCGGTTGTTAAGACGAAGCCCCGTGGCGTATATGAAGTCGCAGAAATTGTCAACGATGTCGAGGTTGATGAAAATATGGAGGGAGATTAATTCTATCAAATGAACGAAAGGGTGACTCATACACCATCTGCTGGGTTAAACAATGATCTCGATTCCATCCATCTTGTCACGGGGGAGCTAATTATAGTTGATGCTCCCAACGACGACTGTGACGACACTAACGAAGATAGCGAAGAAGAAGCAGAATTTGAAGATGTAGATGATGATTCAGATGACGAAAATGAACTTATTTTGTCTGATCATTCTTCTGATGAGTAGCTTATCTTTTGTATGTGTATACAACATTTGATTAAATACCTAGTTGATATACACACATTTTGTTTTAAATAATCGTTTCTATTTCTTTAGCAGACGATGCCACGTACTAACTGTGCTGTCGGGCGTGGCAACGAGATCGTTGACAACCGTGTCGACGATTATGAGGAGTTTCGGGGTCTTACCCCTTCGAGCAATGGACATGGTCTTGAGGAGGACGATATGATTGGGGACCATCCTTCGAGTGCTTCTGAGTCGAGGACGAGAGGACCCAACCGCTCGATGGCTACGCTACGAAATCCGTCTCAGAGAGCGACTTTGGTTATTACCGAGAGCGGCAGGTAAGTAGATGTTTTTGTAACGCCTTATATTATGTAAGCAAATGCTACAAATAACTCTTGTGTTGTATTGCCCTTAATTGTGTAGGTTTGAAGATATTGGCATCGTTCGACAGATGTATACGATTTTCAGAGCCAACTTTCGTGGCCCGTAAAGGAGCGGGTACCTACGGTTCTGTTCACGGGTACCCGCATTTTGTCGAGTGCTTTGATGTACACAAAATATATAGTAGAAAATGAAGTTATTTTGTGACAAACTAAAAAATTAATACTAAAAATATTATAAAATGAAAATAAGAGTATGGAGGATTGTCGTCGATACGGATGTGCCAAAACGATCTAGACTGAATCTGATCGACAAAGCAATGGCAGTGGGGGTGAACGAAGAAAACACGGTATGTGATGGAAATTTTTTTAAGATTAGTAATATTTAATATGAAGTATTAATAAATATATTTTTCTTAATAAAATAAATATATACGGGGCGGGGTGGGTACCCGCAGGTAGTAAATTTTGATAACCAAACCCGACCCTCGACTTAGCGGGTACCCGCACCGAATTGAACCGAAAAAGAGCGGGTACCCATGGTTCTGTTCACGGGTACCCGCATTTTGTCGAGTGCTTTGATGTATACAAAATATTTAGTAAAAAATGAAGTTATTTTGTGACAAACTAAAAAATTAATACTAAAAATATTAGAAAATAAAAATAAGAGTATGGAGGATTGTCGTCGATACGGATGTGCCAAAACGATCTAGACTGAATCTGACCGACAAACCAATGGCAGTGGGGGTGAACGAAGAAAACACGGTATGTGATGGAAATTTTTTTAAGATTAGTAATATTTAATATGAAGTATTAATAAATATATTTTTCTTAATAAAATAAATTTATACGGGGTGGGGCGGGTACTCGCGGGTAGTAAATTTTGATAACCAAACCCGACCCGCAACTTAGCGGGTACCCTTATTTTCGGGTTTTTTGGTCACGGGTTGCTCGCGTATCTCTTTTCTCGGTTTCGGATCATACGGTTCGGTTCGGTTCTTCGGTTTTTTTGAACACCCCTAGGAATATTCCACCACCCTAGGTCTTTTGCCCATACGTCACCACCCTTGTGGTTTTCAAAATCTAGTTGCTAGCTAATCTAGTTTAATACCTTGTATTTAACTTTTCTAGTAGATGTAATTATAAATAATGTAAAACTGTAATTTTGTTTGTATTGTTAGACGTTTTGAATAAAACGATTTTCCAGAAAACAATATCGACGAAAAGAACAAATTTCCAGAAAAGAAAAAGAGAAAGCCGAGGCTAGAATCGAAGTGGAATAGAAAGAGAGCTGTTGGTTTTCGGTGTGTTAGAATGAGCAGCTTGGGTGACTTTACCTTTACCATAACCACTACCATCATTGGCTACAGTAATGGCAATCATGTCGTGTTCGAGTTGGCGGGTCAAAGAAGCTCAACTCAATCACGACCCGTTCAACTAATCATGTCATATTCATCAACCCTAACCCGTATATGACCTGCGAAACCCGTTTAACTATACATGTTCGTCGGTCATAAGCAGGTTGGTAGAGGCTTCAATTTGATCAAAACGATTTAGGATTTTCAGATTTTGGATTTAGGTTAGCCGTTTAGGTGCTGGAAGTAAAAATGAATTTTAAACTAATTTTTTTGTTATAAAAATATTTAAAAGGATAAACGGGTTGGCAGGTCAACCTGCGTAACCATATATCAACACGAACACAACCCGTATAATAAACGGGTTGGTGGGTCAGAAAATTCAACTCAGTCCTCTTTATTTTCGTGTCGGATTCGTGTCGTGTTTCGTGTCATGTCGAGAATTGCCACTCCAAACTGCCCATCACCACCATCAGCTACCACTATCACCTATCATCGCTAACTCCAATAGTACAATTATCCATCACTACCCCCGATAACCACCGGAACTACCTTCATATGTGCACCATGTATGCCAAAATGCACATATATACATATTTACACATTGACGCATAAGTATAAATGCACATATGCACACTTTATATGTAAACCGTGTATAACCACATATGCACATAGTAACAAAATGTACATATGCACACTTCTCTTATCTCATTCGAACAATTGTATGATATATTGTAAGATGCATGTATGAACAAAACACAAATATTGTGTTCACCTATGTGTTCCCATATGTTATCAATAACACAAGACGAGTTAATAGTTAAATCAAATTCGTCACGTCTAGACTACAAACTCTATTAATTTCGACGAGTAAAACACAAATTCCAAAAAATAAACTCAGAAAAGAATAATTACCATATCTAGTTTATTAATCAATTCAACTTTCCATGATTATCTATCACCTACAAATAAGGAAACATTATCAAATCTAATTATCAAAATGGAATACCAAATTTGCCCTTCATTGAATTATATTAAACCAAAAGTCATACCAAGATCTCATTGGTGGATGCAAGTTAACACTTTTAACCATGTATTAATAAAAGTCCATAACATGTGTACCAATTGTATTCACAAGGCTTTACCAACTTTACAGAGAGCACATTTGAAATTTCATCAATAGGCTATCCAATGATGGTTCATCTTCAATTCAAATGTCATGTTCATGTGTACCTATTATTGACCTTTGTGTGTACCTTTTGAAGTAGCATTCATAGAAAAATAAACACAAAAATCAATTTTATTGGAGGAAAATCACAAAATATTTCCGTTTTTCCAATAAATAATTGTTCTTTTAAACAATATCAAGAAATAGTCCGGAATTTTTCAAATTAAATTAGCGAATTCATGAATTCACTTTTTTAGATTGCTTAATTATTTTAATGTGTAATCGTGGGCATATCAAAGCTGAAAAGCATCATTTACAAAGTTTTGTAGAGTTTTGGCTATTTCTTGATTCTGAAAAACAATTTTTTTCCATAAAATATGGGAAATTGGCGATGGTACTCAAAACCCCACCCCATTGACCTCCTACCCTTTCACTCTCTGATTTTCATCGCATACCCTCACAGCCCTGTTAACGGGTCCGTTTTAACAGATCTAACACAAAAAGACAAATTTAACGGACTTACCAAAATTAACGGGCCTACCAACATTAATGGGCCTACCAAATTAACGGGCTTACCAAAATTAATGACCTACCAAATTTAACTAAGAAAATAGGAGGAAGCTATGACACGTTCAAAAAAAATCCTTTTGTATCGAATAATTAATTAAAAAAATTAATTTGGGTGAACGACGGAAATTGAACCGCATAGATTCACAATCCACTGCCTTGATGGACTTCACAAATTTAACGGACCAACCAATTTTAACAGAGCTGGTAAACGAAATTTTAGTCAAACTTGTTTTTTTTTCCTTCTATTTTTGTCTTTTTGTGTTGGGTCAATTAAAACGGACCCATTAACGGACTTATCGTGCAAGACATGCAAAGAGGGAGAGTGAAAGGGTAATAAGGCTACACACAGCCATATTTCCAAACCCTCCCAACCCTCTCACTTTTTAATGCCACATCAGCTGACACATCAGCTTTTTCCCAACCCTCTCTTTACCCTCCCATAACCCTTTACAATCTTCTACAACTCTTACTCAACCCTCTNGTCAGAAATGTGGACAACGGCATGGTGGAGCCGCTGTCCACCTAGCCCGTCGGGCTCAACCCACAGCACACCGGTACCCGCTGATAGAGTCCTACCTGCCGGCTCAACCCGCCCTACCCGCTAGTGTCGCTGCATGTAGCCTAAAAGGTGGGGTTTTGAACACCACCGCCAATTTTTGTGGCTTTCCCTTTTATTAATGATGTTATAATGACATCACTTTCAAATAGTCTTCGTCTACTTGGTGGACACAAGTGGATATTTCCATCTTGATTGATCTATTCCGACCTTTCCTTGGCCATCACAAACCAGGGCCACTTCCAAATAATTGCTGCATTTAATCTTCCAAAGTTCGTATTATTTCAAAGAGCTAGGCCATCCTTTTCCAAATATTGATTTCCAGATCTTAATGTTGGTAATATTGGATGCAATATTTTTAAACCTCAATATTGGTTTTTTGAAATATCATATTTGTTTTCAGCCTCCAATATAATGTATTTATGAGCATAAATGATTTTGGAACATAAATTGCCAAGTATAATAAACAAAATTGCATTTATATCTATAATAAATGGTCCAAAACAGAAAGAAAACAGAAACTTCAGCTTTTCCATTCATCACAATCATGAAAGCTCTCACACTTGTTACTTCTTCATCTTGCCTTTGGTTTCTCTTTGCTTCATCACTATGCACCTTCTGTTTCTGTACTCAAAACATAAATAATATATTATGTATAGCTAATGAAAGATCAGTGCTTCTTCAGTTGAAGAGCAATCTCGTCGACCGTGCCAACCGCCTCTCTTCTTGGGCCGGCCAAGACTGTTGCGGTTGGTCCGGTGTGGTCTGCGATAACTTCACCGGTCGCGTCCACGAGATTCGCCTTCGTGGACCTGACGATGGAATTCACGGCCATTGCCATGGATCTTACGACACGGATGAGGAACTTGAAGAAGCATCAAAGCAAATGTTAGGAGGTATCATAAGTCCTTCTTTGATGAGTCTTACACAACTACGACACCTAGATTTGAGTTGCAATGATTTCGGACCCAGCAAGATTCCAGCGTTCCTCGGCTCTTTTCAGAATCTTAGCTATCTTAACGTCTCAAAGTCGCAATTCTATGGGGAAATCCCTCATCATCTTGGGAATCTATCAATGTTGCATGTTCTAGATCTTCGTGGTGATCCCGTCTTCAGTAATCTTTATTCGGAAAGTTTAAATTGGTTAAAGAATCTGAAAAGGTTGCAACACCTGGATATGAGTGGCATAGACCTAGCAAGAGCTTCAGATTGGTTACAGGTGATTAGCACTCTCCCTTCTTTGTTAGAACTACATTTTGCCTCATGTGGGTTAACTAGAATTCCTAGTGATCCATCTAAAGTTGGCTTTACTTCCCTTATGGTTCTAGATCTTTCGCATAACATATTCGATGGTTCTTTATTGCCCGGGTGGGTTTTCAGTTTACATAATCTCGTTGTATTCGATCTCTCTGGTTGCTTTATCGGTGGCATAGATCCCGAAACTCGTGGGAGTTTCCATAGCATGCCATCTTTGAGTACTCTTCGTGTTACGAATAATAATTTTGTGAATTCTACGTCGATACTGAATGGGTTGTCTAGCCTAAGCAATCTTCGGTTTCTTGATGTTAGTAATTGCAATCTTTCTAGTCCCATTTTTGAAAAGCTTCAGAACTTGTCTTTGATAGTTCATATTGACTTATCAAACAATGTGATTGTTGAGAAGATACCTAAATCTTTAAGTAATCTTTGCAACTTGACTACCCTAGATTTGCAATCTAACGGGTTCCATGGAGATGTATCGGAGCTTCTTGAAAACTTTTGTGAATGTGAGTCGCCGAAATTGGAATTATTTGCCTTACGTGGCAATTATCTCAGTGGTCGACTACCGGAAAAACTAGGAAGGTTGAAGAATTTGGGCAGCTTTGATGTTGCATATAATAATTTTACGGGCACTATTCCGAATTCTGTAGGAAGTTTGTCACTTCTGAAGACGTTACAGATGAATATAAATCAACTCGTAGGTTCGATCCCGGACACGGTTGGTGGTTTGTTGTCTCTGGTCTTCTTGGATCTTTCGTATAACCAGTTGAATGGAAGTCTTCCTGTAACTTTTGGACAACTAGGGAAACTAACTTTTGCAAGTCTTCATCACAACTCATTAACCGGTATCGTGACCGAAGACCACTTCTCCAAACTGTCATCCTTGAAAACTTTGTGGGTTGGGGACAACAAGTTAGTGTTTAAGCTAAATCTTACCAATTGGATTCCCCCTTTCCAACTTGAAGTGTTGAGGATTGGTTCTTCTAGTTTAGGCCCTCGTTTTCCTTTGTGGGTACGGTCACAAACAAACTTGACTGAGTTGGATTTTGCGGACGCACACATATCAGACACCATCCCCAATTGGATTTGGAGTGCATTCTCTAGTATAAGTTTCTTGAACCTATCACACAATAACATTAAAGGTAAGCTGGGAGATGTTAGTTTTCTTACACCAGGAGCAATCGTAGATCTAAGCGCCAACCATTTCAATGGCCTGTTACCAGATAACTTCAATAAGCCCAACATAGAGTTCCTAGATCTTTCCTACAATAATCTTTCAGGTTCTCTTGATCAGTTCGTGTGTAGCATTCAAGAACCACGCCAGTTAAAAGTTCTTATTCTAGGAAACAACAACCTGTCGGGTGTTATCCCAAATTGTTGGATGAATTGGGAAGCTCTAAATGTTCTAGACCTACAGGGAAATAGGTTATCCGGTGAAATCCCGTTCTCTCTAGGAAATATTTCTTCTCTAAATTCATTGGCTGCAGGCAACAACATGCTATCTGGGAAATTACCGGCGTCTCTATTGAACTCCAAGAGCTTGGTGATCATTGACCTTGCTGAAAACCAACTGTCAGGAAGAATACCTACACAAATTGGAGGCGATGATACGGGTTTGAAACTTCTAAGTCTTCGTTCAAACAAATTAGAAGGTGAAATCCCGGATGAAATATGTGGTCTGAGTTCGCTTCAGATGTTGGATCTTTCTCAAAATGAACTTTCTGGGAACCTACCGACATGCTTCGGGAATTTCAGTGTCATTTCTGGAAGGAATAGGTCAACTCCAATTATTCTTTACGACACTCTCTTCCAAAATCAAATGATAGGAAGCGCGTCTTTGGTGATAAAGGGACAAGTGTTTCCCTATAGCACCATTCTTTATCTAGTGACGACAATAGACCTTTCTAGTAACAAGTTTTCCGGGTCAATTCCTGATGAACTTTTGGCACTCCCGGGCTTACGGTATCTGAATTTGTCGCGAAACAATTTAACAGGGAATATTTCTCAGAGGATTGGTGAAATGAGGCAGCTTGAATCGCTAGATTTGTCGATCAACCATCTTAATGGGAGAATCCCGTCGAGTTTGTCAGTGTTGTCTAGTTTGAATTCACTGAACTTGGCATACAACAATCTTATTGGAAGAATCCCAACAAGCACTCAACTCCAAAGCCTCAATGAATCTAGCTTCATCGGCAATGCACTTTGCGGGGCTCCTCTTGCAGCCTGCGGACAACCTACTGATGATCCAGAAAGAACTAAAGAGGAAGATGATGAATCTGTTGATTGGATCCTAGTGATTGTTACCATCGTTGGATTGATCGTTGGCTTTTGGATCATGATTGCCCCTTTGCTCATTAGCAAACAATGGAGAAATGGTTACTATAATTTTCTTGACAAAATGAGAATCAAGATTCTAGATTCAATCCTTCTCCAATACACCCGTAAGTCTTTACCTAAAACCCTAGCTACTTCTCTTTTATGTTCTTATTTTTTAACGTTTATTCTTGGTTTCAAAACAAAAATACAAGTCTATATTTTCCAAAAAGAATCATTTTAATGAAATTTCTATAAAAAGCATATATATGAAGTTTTCATGTATTTTCTAACCATAAGTTTATTAAATTTCATATTTTAATTTGTTATCTCATATAATGTTATAAATATAAATATAATAATAACATAATTTCAAAAATAAAAGTAAAAGATTTAAGGAAGTTATATATTTAAAAACTAGAATTAATGTTACCCCCTATAAGACATAACATGAAACTAGGTAAGAATACATCGATCATTTCGCTTACGATACATCGTGTGGATTGTAACTTGTAGGTTTTAAAAGGCGTGAACCACTTCATGAAACTCGCAACTCCACGGATCATGTTCAACGATTCGACTTATCACAATACATTTATGAACCCAAAGGTCAATTACCAAAATTACATACCCGTTTATTGAACTTTATATAGTGTTACACGATGGTTCTAAGAGACTTTATTTGTAAATGCAATTTGTTGTAGGTGTTAACCGGGATAAGGTGGTTCATGAAGCTAGCAGCTCGACTAACTCAATTTAGCAATCATCTTTTGTTGCGGAGTAAATTTATGATGGATATAAAGATCAAAGTCAAACTTAAAGATTTGTTGCTCTTCATCACTCTCGTGATTTTCGTTTGGTCTTTTGCTTCTTATTAATCGTCGTTTTCCATGTTCCTAGTTAGATGTGATTAAGATTAACGTACACAAATTTTGTATTTGAATGGGTATTTTCTCGAAACAAAATATCTTAGCAAAATGGTTTCTAAACCAAAGAGTTATTGCAAATTGTATTTTGATTAGATGGAGCATGTTGTCCTTTTACTACAACTTCGGGTACCATTTATTTTTTTTAGGTACCATTTATTTTTTTTAGTTTCATAAAAAACGTTGTATATAACCGTTTCCGAAAGCTTTTGGCAATGGTTTTCAAAAGGATTAATAAAAATCAAGTTAATATTTATTTGGACTCTAGATACTTTATGACACCATCCATAAAAGATGTCTAAATTTCACAACTCAAATTACAAAAGGGTTTATAAAGTTTTATGGTGATAAAAGTGTCAAACTATTGGTACGTCCAGATACGCTTTTGACGAAATGTTATTGAATACGACCTTTAACTATGTAACACCTTTTTTTTACATTTAACGAGCATCATTTTACCAATGCTTATGTAAGGCATGTCTAAATGTTCTCACACACAAAGACAATGATCGTACATTGTCAACCTGACCATCATTCTTGGCCTAGAGGATAACTACCATGTCACAACCTACTTTTCTTAGGATTAACACGTTTTATATAAGTAAAAAATATGAAATAAAAACATTATTATTCTACCAACCATTCATGGTGGAACACTTAAACAAACTGCATAACTTTTATAGTTGTTATTTGAAAATTGAGTGCAAAGAGAAATCAAATGAGGAAAATATGATGGTAAAATATTGTCTTTTTGGATGTGTAGTCGACCTACGATGGGGTCGATAAACCAATAATGGATGCTTCAATTGCCAAAATGAAACTATGTACATTTTCTATTACTGAAATGAAATGAAGAACATCTACAACAAACAGTAAAAAGCAAACCGTCATGAAATCGTCCCCCTATAGATCCATGGAATCGCCCCTCTATAGATCCACGTGTAGATCGTCCTTGTGTAAGGTTGAAAGCGTCCGGTGTAGATCCATGAAATTGTCCCTTTACGGGTCGCTATAAAGATCCATGAAATCATCCCTATGATTAGGGTTGGTGAAAAACATTTTTTGTTTTTCATATTGATGTTGTACAATTCATGATGCATGATGTACAAGTAGTTGACCATGCTTTGTTCCCTTCCATTCTGCGATTCCCACTTGACCAACAACTTGGCTTCCAAGATTGTTCACTTTAGCTTACCTAATACACTCTTCCCAACTTGGAGCCCACTCCATTATTTGGCTATAAATTGCAACCTTTTCCATGACTTCCAACACACCAAAATACACCCAATAGACCATAAGCTTGGAATTTACTCGGTGATCGTTTCGGTTAAAAACAATAGTCACATGTAACTGGTTAAGGCGTAACCGGTTACGGTTAAGGGGTCCTAGGATCTTAACTGATTAAGCTTAACAGTTAACTGGTTAACCTTGACTGGTTATAACCGGTTAGGTAACCAGTTAAGGATCAGTTAAGGCCATTTTTTTTAATTTTTTTTTAAACTTTATAAATTATTTAAAGATTAGAAATTTAGAATAGAGAGAGAGTTGAGAG
>LUCG01082390.1:0-10589 GCA_001633085.1 Carthamus tinctorius | reverse complement strand
TGAACATCAAAACATAAACTTAAACAAACCAAGTTTCACACAAACAAGTCCCTAAATCATTGACGGTAGAAGCCTTAATATTGTATTCAATGAAACCAAATTTTGACATCAAAACATAAACATAAACCAGCCAAGTTTCAAACAAACAAAGTCGCTAAATCATTGACAGAAGAAGTCTCGGTATTATTCAGGACAGGTCGAAACTCGAAAACAGAAGTCCACAAAATTTGGCTTATATTTCCAGTTTCGAAAGTAACAATAGTAAAAGATATGTGGTATTAAGTTATTGAATGGGAGGCCATAGGAATAGGATTGAGTTAGAAACCTGTTTGCAGTTGTATTTAGTCGAGAATTGTCCCATTCTTGAGAAACCCATGAATCCAACATACGTTGATCACGTTTAGACACCACAAGCTTCTTTCAATAAGTCCATGATCATAGCAACACAGATCATTACCTGCTAATAGAAGCGTTTCATGAAACATTTGGTGTGTATCTAAAACTAGGCAACATTATTAGCCCCCAAAATCTTCAAATATCACCTACAAAATAGATAGCAACACAAATCATTACCTGCTCATGGAAGCATTTCATCGAACACTTGGTGTGCATCTAAACATATTTTTCACAAACTCCATAACCTTTAAATACCACCTACCAAAAAAAATAGAATTTCATCAAACAGTTGGTCTGCATCTGAAAGTGGACCACATTTTCCATTCAACCCCATATGGTCTACAGAATCCAGTTGTTAGCTGCTAAAAAAAGAGTTCTTATCTGTCAGACAACCATGGAACCATGCCAGGACCCATCAGATGGGCTGGCAACGATCCTCTACTGAACCATGGCCTGAACCATGGGTTCTGTTAATCACGCTCTGGTTCCATGGTCATGGTTCGTCAACCAGACATGGGTTTCTGTCTTCTTAGGAGTCAAGGATACAGAGGTGCCTATAGAACAGATCCTGTTCAAGTAAGGTCGTGGTTATCTCTCCATCCACTCTCTTTATATACGCACTGCGATTTGCATTTCCAGCCGATATGGGAGGCGAGGCGACTGCGCGCAAATGGAAATGCTTAAGAAGGCTGGGCCCAAGTATGGAAGGCCTTGATCTTCGTATTGCTAATTGCTAGAAAAATAAAGTGGTGGTTTTTTTTTTTAATAATATTATATTATGATAACTTTATTTTAATTATACTATAAAAGATTTATAATTATTGATTTTTTTAAAATGTTCTTTTAGTTATTTTACATGTTTATAAACTAGTTTTTGTCAAACATATTTTTTCATCAGCTAGTTGATGGGTTTTTATGCACAAGTGCATTATGCACCGATGCATACGGTCTATATGGAGAACACAAAATTTAAGGAAGGCCGACCAGAACACGAAATGTCAATGAAGTCCGTACCAACAAGATCATCCAAAATGATTAACGGCACTCGGAATGTCAATAAATAATATATAATAACTTTTATCATTATTAACTAAAAATAAGTATATTCATATAACAAATAATCTATATTTAAAAAAAATAACAATTTCCACCCCGTTCCGCCTCATCTTCTTTGCAAGATTCTTCTTCATCACGAATCTTAAATAGGATGAAGCAATTAGCAATGAACTTCGATGAAAGTGAGAAGGTGAAATTATTATTTTTTCAAGGATATATAATTCCTTTTGGGAGTGAAGCATCATGTAAGAAGTTCTGTTAACGTTGTTAGAGTCCCACATCGGCTAGACTTAGACTAAATCTTCACTATATATGTTGGAACCCCCCCTTCTCTCCTTAAGGGCTCTTTTGGAGATTAATCTAGGGGTTCCACATATTCTCACATGAAGCTTTCCGCTCTCTCAGTTTCTAACAAACGTCAGAAGCATGGGAAGTGGATCTAAACCATTTATCACTTTTAATCCCATGTCATCCCTAAAATTGCAATTTAGAAGGCAAATGATATGTTGCATCTCGGCCACCACATCCTAATGTACATCCAATTTTCATCCTATAGTTGATAACCACTTCTTACATAATCCAACTCTCCTTTTGGGTGGGTAGACATAATAGTTCCGGCTTCTAGACATATAAAGCGATCGGGTTAGAAATAATGAATCAGACCAACAAAAAGATGAACTTACAGAGTTATGGGGGAAGATAGCATATGTGTGTAAATGAAAGAACCAAAACAATAGAATAAATAAATGAACCGTAAAAACTATAAAACAACGTTGCCTGTCTACATGAGTCATATAATGATTGTGTGCATTATGCTATATGCTATATGAACATGCCTTTCCTTTAAAGTAAAACCATGTTTCATACAAAAACTGCCATTTTTAGATGCACAACTTGATAAACACAACTACACAAGTAAGATATAACTCATGTTGGATGGTCTAAGTTGACAAATTAGCACGACAAGCACGTCAAGAAAACGCACAAACTTCATAAACGTGAAATTTTTTTATGTGACGGGCTATGGGGTTACGAATAGCCCACATTAATGTGTGACCAAGCAATTTTCATTTATTTAATTTTTTTATGTAAATTGTACTCATAATTTTTCATTACCTACACAGTGTCTTTGATTGTGAATTTCAGTAGCATAGGGCATTTTTTTTTGATCAAACCTGCTAAAAACAACATTGTAATATATAAAAGCCTACTTTTATATGCCCAAATGATCCATCATGAAATGTTATTGTGTCCTCTCTTAAATGGGCATTTCTTTATTGTTTCTTAGAACAATTTTTTAACATGTTTCCATTAATTCACAATTAATTCAAATGAAAATTCCAGATTGGAGTGTGCATGTCATCATTATTTTCTTGTGGATCATATAAATTATCATAAAATGTTCTATTTCTATATAAATATTTAACTGGAATATAATTGTTTATCAAAAACTTAGTTAATTAAACTTTAAATATCATATTTATTGGAATTTTTTCCCACATAGAACAAGCAAAATTTTGATGGACCAACTAATTCTCGTTTTTGGATTAGCAACCCAAAAAATATGTGGCTTATATAATAATTAGAATTTTATATATATGTTCACAACTTAACATATTATATGTATTTGGTAATATAATTTCAACATCAAAACATAAACTTAAACAAACCAAGTTTTACAAACAAGCCCCTAAATCATTGACGGAAGAAGTCTTAAGATTGTATCCAATGAAATCAAATTGCGACATGAAAACATAAACAAGTCAAGTTTCAAACAAATAAAAAGGCTAAGATCATTGACTAAAGAAGTCTTAATATTTTATCCAATGAAGCCAAATTTTGACATGAAAGCATGAACATAAACAAGTAAAGTTTCAAAAGAACAAAATGGCTAAATCATTGATGGAAGAAGTCTCAGTATTGTTCAAGGCAGGTCCAAACTCCAAAATACGAGGCCCATCTACAAATACCGGTTATCTGGGCGCTATTTGGTGTGCAAAATGTGATCATTTAGCGGTCAATAGCGACTCTTAATCATGGGACTGCTATTTGCGTCATGACACTAACAGTCATCACACTGCAATAGTACCCATATAGCAGCACGATTAGATTAACAATATAAATGTCACAAAGGTATGTGCTTTCCTTACAATATTCAAAAACTAATATCTCAAGATTTGGAGTTAGCCCGAGGTTAAGGGTACTCAACTTTGAATCACTAAGGTTAAGAAATTTTAGTTTTGGACATCCAAGAGGGGACATGTGAAGTTCTACCAAATCATTACAATCATGAAGATCTAATATCTCAAGATTTGGAGTTAGCTCGAGGTCAAGGCTCCTCAAATTTGAATTATTGAGGTGAAGGAATTGAAGCTTGTGAAGAACCTATCATAAGAGGGAAAAAAAGGATGATTGTTGATGTAATAACAAACCAATAGATGTATATTGTTGATACCTATATACAGTGGCGGATCTAGAAAATTTGGTGACTGGGGTCGAAGTTTAATCACATAATGTAAAATACATTGTTCTAAAAGACTTGCCATGGCAGCCACCGACCGTGGTGGCATACCTTGGCACAAGGCTCGTCTGGGGTGACACGTTAATTAATAAAGCTTGTGACACGATTCAATACGCGGCTCTTATAAGATTTTCCTCCGATAAATCACAACTCGAAATAACTCATGGCCCCGTCGTGACTCCTGAGGCTCGAGGTTTGACCTCATTAAAAGCTAAGTTTTTTGTAAAACGATTTATCACATTTTTGAATTGATCTATCACATTAACATCGTTGCATCAAAAGTTAACTTTCGTAAATAATTGAGTAGATAAATAACATTAGTACAAATACTCGGATTGTTAATAATGATATAAATAACACTTATGCCAAAAACTTAATAATTTAATGAGCTTATAATTTAACATCAAACCTTAATTTTATAAAAATATAAGATTGGTTTTGATGAGAAGTTGTTATTAACCGTTGGATTCACATTAGGATGTGAAGCATCGGGATAAGATAGATCAATCCCCGTATCAAGTGGGATTCATGGATGGCCTTGAGCGTAAAAATAATCAAGGATTCAGATCCATTTCTCAGATTTCTCACGTTAACTAAATTTCTCGCACGAACTTTACCAAAAATATAAATAACATTAATATAAACACCTAATAATTTAATAAACATATAACATCCTAATATCAACAATTAATATCTAATTATCCATATTCTTCTTAAAAATAAAACACATGAAGAGAGGTGTACTTACCTTGGAGAGGGAGGGATGTGTATAAAAAAAATAGGAACACAAGTGGGGTCTGACAAATTTTCTAGTGGGGTCAATAACTAAAATTGAAGTAAAAAGAGTTCATGGCAATAGGAGTTCAAAGTAAAAAATAGCCCTTTTTCATATTTTTACTGGGGTTCATTACTTAGGTTGTGCCTCCGCCCCCGCCTATATATTTTTGTTCAAAGTAATGAGTTTAAAGCCACACTTTTGTCTTTAATTTGTGGCTAAATCATTGGGTTAATACTTGTTTTATTATCTTAAGCCCAAACTAAAAAATAAGAAAGCAAAGCCCAAAAGATGGATTTTAATATGAGCAGAAAGATATATTTCGAAATCCTTATAAAGTGGGGCATAGTTTCTGATGTAATATGAGGCTGAGCATATGTTTCAAATGGGTTTTGGACCAGGCACAAGAATTCAAAAGGCATGTAAAAGGAGCATATTTTCTCAAATGTTGCTGATAAAAAGGGCGTACGGGATTTTATAGCAAAAATCACCTAGTGCGGCTTATGAAAAACCCGCCGGAAAACCGCCGTCACCACTGTTGTTGATCAATTTTCGAGGATACGGGCGGCTATCACGCGTGTGGCAGCCGCGCCCAACCCTCCAGAGACCGAATTAAAGACCGATTGTGCCATATCTTCAAAATTGAACGGTTTTTTGGAAGGATGGCTATATAATCGACTTGGTAACTGCAAGAGAGGGGGGATTTTTTCAGATTTTTGATTTCCAATTTCGTGAAGGAAGAGGAGAACGATTTTGGGAAGCAAGTCTCATCAATTTTCAATCTTTGTTCTTAGGTAAATCTTAGATTAATTTTGTAATTTTTTTTTCTAGTTAAGTCATGTGTGGCTAGTTCATCTTAATTCCAACAATAGTTAAACTTTGATTTAGATGCATTCACTTTAAGATTTCGTTGTAATCGATTAGGTCGAGTCTATTTGTGGATTTCTTCGATTGATGTTAATTTCACTTTGAATGTTGGGTTATTTGGCCAATTTCTTAATGTTCTTGTGAATGTTAGTTAGCCTAGGTTCTAAATCCGTAATTGTTTAGAGGCTTTGGCGAAGTGACAACTGAACTTACTTGAATTCGGTAAGGTTTTCGAGTCGGGTTCAAGAAAACCTACAATCAAGACTTTTTAATCGAGCTTATGAGTTTATAATCTTGAATTGGTGTTTTGCTCATACGTTAATGCTAATCGCGCCTAGGAATTTAAGAGCTTATTTAAATTCTTATTCGTGGTTAAGATACGATTGAAGAGCTTGTTTTGATCGTTGTTTAGTTAAGGAAAAACTCGGATTGCTAGAGCTTATTAGCAATCTTAACAAATTTAGATTTGACCTTATTGTTACATTTTCAGAATCAATAATAAGTGATTGTTGTCATGTCAAAGTGGGCTATTGTTGGATGTTTAGACTATCGTGTTTATCTTCATTAATCGTTCTATTTTTATTGTATGTGTAGTTTAGTTAATCAAATCCAACCAACTCCCCCCCTTCGTATTTACTTTAATTATTTGTTCGTGTACTTGATTTATCTAGTTGTAAAAAGTAACCGAGTCTCTGTGGAATCGACTCGACTTACCGCCACTACAATCTTGGTTGTAGATAGCTAGTAGTTGGAATTTATTATTTGACGGTTTCGACATCCGTCAAATTTTTGGCGCCGTTGCTGGGGACTCGGTAATTCTAACAGTTTATGCCTAGATCGTCACGTACAGGTCCACCAACACCAATTAACTTGGAAATCGAAAGAATCGCGAAACGACTAAGGAAACAAGCCAAGCTTCGGAAGAAGTTAGGTGAGGGACCTTCTTCACCAGGTGTAAATATCTGGCAAGATATTAACCTGTCCAGCGATTCGGACGAAGAAAACAAAGAAAAACAAAAAAAGAAGAGGATGAGAAGTTAAGTGAGATGGGTGACCGAAACGAGCGGACTCTACGAGAGTTGGCAACACACGATGTCGCTCAAGTTCCAATCTGCATCAGGTATCCGCAAGGTAATGACAATTTTGTTTTGAAAACTGGTTTGGACCATCTTTTACCCTCCTACCACAGTTTGGAGAATGAGGACCCAAATAAGCATATTAAGGAATTTCATGTAGTTTGCTCAAGTATGAAACCGCATGATATGACGAAGGATCTTATAAAGTTAAAGGCATTCCTTTTTTCTTTAAAAGATTAAGCTAAAGATTGCTCTACTCGTTACCACCCGGCTCGGTAACAGCTTGGAACCAAATGGCGCAGTTATTCTTAGACAAAAAATTTTCTGCCTCCCGAGCCGCCTCACTCCGTAGGGAAATCTGTAGCATCAAACAAAGAGATGTAGAAACTCTCCATGAATATTGGGAGAGATTCAAACATCTCTGTGTTAGTTGCCCGCAACATGGAATTTCCGAACAGTTGTTGCTTTAGTAATTTTATGAGGGTCTCCTCCCGATGGAGAGGAAGATGATAGATGCCGCTAGTGGAGGGTAATTTTCAATAAAACCCCAACTCAAGTGAGGGCTTTGATCACCACTATGGTTGAGAACTCTCAGCATTTTAGTGGACGTAGTGACATGAGGAGAGATCCCCAAAAAGTTCATGAGGTTAACACGGGTACCATTGAGAGTAGATTGTTTGATTTGACTGACCTTGTTAAGCAGTTAGTGGTTGGAAAGGAACGGGTTAAAGCATGTGGAATTTGCACCTCGGTGAACCATCCTACAGACGCATGTCCGCAATTGCAAGAGGATGTTTTGGTTTCACCCGAAGATGTTAACGTCATTGGAGGTTTTCTGGCCCAACAACCTCAACAGAGATTTTACAATCAAAACTTTGGCGCCCAAAGACCTCCACAACAGTTCCAGCAAAGGCAATTCCAACAGCCCTATCAACAAAGAGCTTAATTCGATCCAAATCAAGCCGCTTCAAGTAACCCAGGTACGTCTCTCGAAGACATTGTTAAGTCCCTTGCTATTAACACTCAACAATTTCAACAGGAAACAAGGACAAACATCCAGAACTTGATGGTGCAAAATCAAAGTTTAGTGGCTCAGCAGAAGAACTTGGAGACCCAAGTTGGACAATTGGCACTTTCCGTCGGTCGCATAGAGGCAAAAGGCAAGCTAGCATCGCAGATGGAAACACCTCAAAAGCTGAATGTAAGTATGTTGACGGTGAAGGATGAGAAGATGGTTGGTAGATCCAGGTTAAGAAGTGAATTTGAGGACAATATGCCGAAGTTTGTCATTCCACCACCATTCCCGGAGAGGTTTAAGCAACTACAAGAGGAGAAGAAGATGGAAGCAATCCTGGAGGCGGCTAAAGACATATCTCAAGTGGGTCAAGAAATAGTTCAAGAAGTGGTTCAAAAGGTGAAGAGCGAGGGGAAGCAACTAGCCGCTATTGATGAAGAGGATGATGTGCTCACCGATAAGGACACCTCACCGGTCATGCAAACAAAGTTGCCACCTAAATGCGAGGATCCAGGTGAGTTTTCTATTCCTTGTCGGATAGGTAATGTGTTGATTGAGAGAGCTTTGCTAGATTTAGGTTCCTACATGAACATCATGCCATTATCTATTTTTAATTTTTTGGATATTGTTCTCCCTAAGGGGATGATTGAGGATGTTTTGGTCTATGTTGATAAATTAGTGTTTTCTATGGACTTTTATGTGCTTGACATGATAGCGGGTAGCCCCGCCATTCTTGTTGTAATTGTGTAATTGTCTTAGGGAGACCATTTATGAAAACATCCAAAACCATCATTGATATGGATAAAGATATTGTTAGGTTGTGTTTGTTGCTGATTTTACTAACGAACACCCTAGTGGTGTATCTTTTGAGCATTTTGCAGGTTCCCTTGATCCTTATGTGCAGAAAAACTTTGCCCCAACCAATCATGAAGGATAAGGGACGTAGAAAGAGAAGTGTCTAGTCAAAGACGTTAAAGAAAGGCGTTGATTGGGAGGCAACCCAATTTTACTACTTTAATTTCCGTTCTAACTTAGTTTCATTTCGTTTTAGGGGTCTTTGAGTTGATAAGTTTGTTTTCCAGGTCAGTATTAGTTGGAAATTGGAGTTTTCACCCCAAAGTGCACGGAGGCACCACACAGCATGAATTGGGCACACATCTATAAAATCAGGGGAGTTTTTCTGTTCCCTTTGCTTTTTATTGCTTTTAGATTGTGCCATTGAATGGATATATTGAGGACAATATATGGTTTAAGTGTGGGGATGTTGGGAATTAGTATGGGGATGTTGGGAATTATCATGGCAAAAGGGGCTAAATTTTTCGAAATTTTAACTTGTTTTTGGGCAATTACTAAGGGTGTGTTTACTAACAACTTAATGGTCTTAATGGAGATTCTAGCTTATTCGCACAGACATGAGAGAGTGTTTACTTGTGACTTATTGACTCAAAAATCAGCTTATTCGCTAAGTGAGGAAGGGTCCTCTTGTCCCCGTTAAGACAACATTTGGACAAAATCACCCTTGTCTTTTTAGAAGGGGTTTAGATGAGACCTGTCAATGACGCTCTTTGTCTCTTTAATACGTACCAAACCCTAGTCCATAGAGCTCTTGTTGCTGCTAGTTCTTCACGTCGCTGCTGCAATTCTCGCCGCCTCCGGCCACCTCTCGCCGGCGATGCTACTTTTCTCTGCTGCTATTTTGCCGGCCACAACCACGGTAAGCTTTTCCCCTTTTCTTATGCGATATTTCTTCTTCTTCTTCAATTTTGTTTTTGTTTTTTTTGCGACTCCTTGTTTTTCTTTATTTCTTTTCCTTTTTCTTCTATTTCCTTTCATGTATTCTGCAGAAGTTATGGAAATGGTAGTATGGCATATATTATTAAAAAAAAATTGTTTCTTGTGATAGTGTTGGTATGGCTATTTTTCTGCAGTAGTTCTCATATTATAAGTTTTTCCCCTCTTCTTCTGTGATAGTTGTTGCTGTTGGTATTTTTATTTTTGTTTCTATGATTGTTTTTGTGTATATGAGATGAATATACATTATTATAAGCATAAATTTTTGTTAATACTATAAGATGAATATGCAATCTGATAATAAAGTTTAAAATTTATGCTAATTTCTTTTTCTTTTCTGTAAATGTATGTATATGAGAGTGCATTATTATGTATGCATGCTAGGGGTAAATCGGTCATTTATCACAGTCAGACTGTTGATTCAGATAAAAAGGTAAACACATGTATCAATTTATCTAGACAGACAAATTTATCCAGACAGAAAAATTTATCCATACAGAACTTAATGAAAAATTTGGTAAACAGCCCCTAAGTGAAATGCATGAGTTGATGAATTTTCTGCTTGCAAATGCCATGAAAACCATAGCATGAACAATTGTGTGGCTTGCTTGTTTAGTTAAGATTGACACATTTGAGATAATTTTTGTGAGTCTTGCTAATTTTACGGACAAAAATGCACCCGTGTGCTTTTGAGCCATGATCGAACACCGTTTTCGATCCCAATTCATTTATGTGTGCATTACATCTTCCATGCTCATTTCACTCTAGAACTTGCACTAGATCTCTTCAAAATTGTACTTAGGCAATAGTAGTGTGTGGAAATGATAGAAACCTTTGATGTTTTCTTTTACCCATTTAGCCTAAAGCCAACCCTTATGGGTTTTCCTTTTTGATCACCTCTTTTGAGCCTTATTACCCATTTTATTGACTTTAACACCACATGTTAACCCTATAGGCAAACACTTCCCTCACCGGACTTTGGAATGAGACTACACGCTCTTGGTTATGAGTGCTTGTTGTGTGAGCTTTATACCGTCTACACGATCCACAATGCCTATATAATGATCGGTAATGGTTTGAAAAAAAGGAAAA
>LUCG01082379.1:0-13116 GCA_001633085.1 Carthamus tinctorius | reverse complement strand
AAATAAATCAAAATCTTTCATAACTTTATTGACCCGGTCAGGAAAAAAGAAGTAACTCTACTTCAGTTCTTTTAGCTAATAATAAAATAACATTAGAACGAAAAAACTCACGTTCTCCTCGGTGGTCTTTGACAGTGAAGGCATCTGTCTTTGCCTCACGGACGTGAACCCCTTCACTGTATCCGGAGGCAACCTTAAGCCCAAGTCTGAACTTCCTACTACGTATCCAACTAGAGTTGTCGGTAAAGGTCAACTCGCCTAAAGTCCCGACACCTTCCTTCAACGTAACTTGTAACTCTCCGGAGAGAAGTGGTCGTTTGCCTTCACGTTCTTTAACCATATGATTCTCGAATTCCTCTTGAGTCCATCCTTCTTCATCCTCGTTATTGAAATCACCTTCAAGAACAACCACATCTAGCTTTAATGAGGATTCAGGACCCGATGTCACGACATGACCCGTGTTGGCATCGATCAACACGACGTGTATCGCGGCACCTCTCTCCCCTTCTACCTTTCCTCCCGTGAAAAGAGGGAGCGACAATTTGGACCGAAATCGTAGTTGCAAGTCTCTTCCATCGGGACCTTCTATTCGCTTAGGAGAAACCCTGTTTAAATTACATAAGACTTTAGCAAATCGATAAATACCCGTAGTCTTTGAACAAACACACAAGGAATTTTTTTTCGACTATTCATCGAACACGTAAAATATCCATAAATCTTGTGGGCCCAAATCAATATATCAATTTATTCATAACAATAAAATGGTGAAATATGCAATTTTCATGTGCCAAAGACAGTAAAACAAAGAACTACAATTGATGCTTCAATCCACAAGCAAAAATAACAAATAACAAACAATACAAAAAAAGTTGCAAGTTTCATGGAACATCCCAAAATAGAAACCGTTGCAAATTTCATGATGTGATGAGAGTAGTAAAGCAAACAACTCTTGAGAGGGAATTTTGTAACCCACAAGCACAAAGTAACAAACAATACAAAGATAGCAAACTTGATGCGGCCATTGCCAAAAAGCTCGGTAAAAACCAAAAGTGTGACAAACCAAAAGGCAAGATGAAATGTGTAAGTTACCCTTCAATAATGATAAAAACAAAGAAAAGTTGTGGACTAAATCAATAGCTTTGGTAACTTATCATGATGGCAATTAACAAGTAAGTATTTATCTTGGCAACAGCCAAAAGAATAAAAGATACATCATGGGACGTCCAAAAATAGAAAACTTTGCAATTTTAGTAGGACAGAGGGAGTGTAAGTAAAAAATGTCGTGCCTTCCATTAAGTTTCGATGGGCCCAGCTTTGCCAAGGCGCGCTCCACTTCTTCACTAACCTATAGCCAAAAAGCCAAATGCTATAATTAGTAGTTTACAATTGATCAATAGCATTGGTTGCAACAAGTTAGATCTCAAATGAATGCTTCTATCAACAAATATTACAAGTTCATTAGTTTTTTCTTTTATTTCTTACCATCTCCAAGAAGTGCACTCACATCCACTTTGAGATGTTTCATATTGATTATGGTGTCTTATTTTTCCGTATATGTCTTTACGATATAGACACTTCAATATGAAAACCAGAATTTGGTTTCAACCACTTTCTCTGATAAAACTTAAAAGGGCATTTCAGATATATGCAAGTAGTATAATCATGGTAACATCATTGCAATTTTCACAGGATAGAGAGCATATATACATTGATTAGAACAAATGCACCCATTTGAATCCCGTTTTTAGCTTTCTTCGAGAATATATAATTAAAATAATAGATTTGAAGTCAATTACTTGGTTGTTTGATTTGGGCATAAGATATCACCTAAGAAAATAGAAGACAATATCCAATCGAGAAATTCATAATATTTCACCAGGGATTAAACATCTTACAACTCTTCGAAGAATAGGCTCCAACGACGAACAAAGTTTCTGCAAACTATCCACCTTGAGAGCTTCAACAATTACACTACATAAAAGAAGGTTCCCTTAAAACATGTTTACATAAAAGATGCTATAAATATTCAAACCAGGCTACACCAACTGATAAAAACTGCATCTTTACAAATATATGCTCAAACTCTACTCATTATATAGCATTTCCATTTGCAAAATAGCCAATCTTATTTCAACAAACATATATTAACTTTTTGAGAATGTGGTTCCACCAATTACTTGTATATGATTATTATCATACTTGCAAAATAGCCAATCTTATCTCCTAATAAAAAAAAGAAAAAAGAAATTGTAAGTTTGATGTAATAGTGGGGTGGTTGGCGTTGACTTATTGAAGTCAAAAATGAACTCACAAGATTGGAAGAAAAAACAGCTCAATAGTTGCATAACCAACATTGATTTCCCAGAAAACTAACAACAAACAAAATCTACTCTATCTAAGCATTACTGAATCAGATTCAAATCAGCAATAATAGTTGACCAATAACATGATTTTTGCCACAAATGTTTGATGATAACAGAATCACTTTATATATATTTAGAAACAATTTGGTAAAAATCACAAAAACAAACATTAAAGAATTGAAGAAAATACCTAGCAAGAGCTGGCCTTTTCTTATCAGGTTGACCTTCTTCACTACCACTGGGATCTAATCCCCTTTTCTCCATGAACTTTCTTTGCATTTTCTAAGCTCCAAAAACACCAGCCCCTCTTCAGATCTGATCTAATCTAACCCTAATTGATATTCACTGAAAAACACACTACAAATTGAAAATCAAAAGGGGGTTCTTTAGCATTCAAAAGGGATTCCAATTAAAAGATGAAAAAGATTAAAGAACAAGAAAGCGGGAAAATTAAAAGAAATTTTTACGCCTTTTTTGGAGGAATTACCAAGAAAATTCAAGGCAGAATCTGGGAACTTTCCTTTTGGTCTCTTTAATATTTATTCCACTAACAGATAAAGGGGACTTCCATTGTGGTGGCTGAATAAGTTACATATCCACCCTCTAAGATTTATCAAGTTTCATAAACACCTCCTTGTGGTTTTCATCATATCCATCTACATACCCCTTGTCTTGTGTCCTAAAACGTTGACCATAACATTTTGTAAAGAATTGATGCAATTAGTATGTGTGCCCTTCAAGATATTGAGGCATTTGTAAGTTATAAATTCAAATATCATCAACATGTTAAATTTCAATGTATTTTTTTATATAATGATAAGTCACCTTGATTAATCTCATGGGACCCTGAAACTAACAGTCATATAAAAAGTCTGATCATGGACGGACCAAGTGTAGTGCATAGAGTGGCACGTGCAACCGTTTTGTTTTTCCATCATAGTGTATAAAAGTATAGGGTCATGGAAAGTGTCATCGTATCAATTTGTTGTGTGTCACCGTATATATTTGAAACTACAATAAAGATACAAGTTTCTCTTGGTAGAGTTGGATTACTTTTTTTCTTTTTCAAATGTTAGGTCTTGTGTTCAAATCGTATTAGAGTCATTTTCCTAGTTTTTAGCTTTGTAATGGTCCTAACAGAACTTGAACCAATAACCTTAAAGGTCCGATGAATAAAACTCAAAATATTACCAGTTAAACTACCCTAAAAATATTTCAATCAAATTATTTCAACATGTAAAATGTTGATGGATGTCCTTATCATACCATTAAAGTTGTTGCATTGTTAAATGCTTACTCCCATAAAGGGTCAAATACATCCCAGGCCCATTCGTAGAAGGTCAAAAATAAGTACCTCAAAAATGAACAGAAACTAAACAAGAGGGGCTAACATGTAAATTACTCCAAACTACATGTATACACATTCAATGTATCTATCTGGCCCTATCAGTATCGATGAACAGCTCCTGGCTGGATAATATAGTCCATTGACCTTTTTTGACTATATGCAGTCCACTGAATCTGATCTAATTGCAATGTACAATCACTAATGCACAAGATACACACCCTATAACACAATATCCAAAAGGCAAAAAGTGGTACCTTTTGTAATCCATTGCCAATATGACAAAAGCAGTTGCAAAAGAAGCCACCCACAAACACTGATTTCACATATTGTACACCATGCATTGTTACTTGTACCTTTTGGAATTTATTGCCATGGATTTTGACTCGAAAAGAAGCCACATCAAGCACCTGGCCTTTAACATTGGCAACACTACACAATATTTAATGCATAAACTACAAGTCTATTATTGCACCAAGTGCAAGAAAATTGGAGGCCCTTCCTGTAAACTGTTGCCATGAATTTAACATATAAGCAATTGCAATAGAACCCACATCTTGGAAAAGTATTACCAGAATTTTTGAGGGAACAGGGCTACAAATGACAATTGAAAATTTTGCAGAAGAAAATATAGTATTGAAATTGCTATCGTCTAGTTTCGCTCTTGGTCTTGCCCTTCCTTTTATCTCTTTTGGTTTGAGTCTTCGGTCGCGACCTTCTTTTCTCAACTTTCTTGAATGGCTTTTTCTTGATCACGGGCAAATTCTGCTTCTTTTCAGACCCTGGGGTCAATTTGGGTATTTCTGCAGAGTCGTCTTCGCGAGAGATCTCACTTGTTGTCACCATGACCTTCATACTACCAGTGTCATACACTTTTGTTCCTGTGGTCAACTTGAAGTCAGAATTAAGCTGAAAGAATATTTAATTGGCTGATATGTCTACAAACCCATTTCCACCAGCTCCAGCTGATTACATGACCCTAGTAAAATGACTACTTTGTCCCTGACCACAAAATCATCACAAAGGGGAGTTGCAAAAAGCCACCTCAAAACTTCTCCTATATGGTTTCATTGTGGGAATTAAACTTTTTACTAAATGTTTCCATAAAAATTGCAGCATTTTCCATTTTGGGATGTATCACAAAAATCACTGATAGTCAAACAATTTCATATAATAAAATGTCAAGATTCATAATTAGCTTCTTAAGTCGTCAAGAAGCATGTCCTCATTAACTTGGGACCTTCAAGAAAATCTTGAAAGTCTCAGAACCTCACTCACAAACACAATATGTGCACATACCAGAAACCGATTTCAGATGCTCCTCCTCCTCCTCCTCCTCCTCCTTGACTTCGTCTTCTTCGCCTTCTGCTTCTTTGACTTCAGCATTTTCATTAGATTCTGCATCTGGATTAGGTGGAGCTCCACCATATATAACATACTCTCTTTCTAGTTTTCTCTGGCAAGAAAGAAGCAAATGAAAAGGCAACAAGTTAAGAATCGTTTATACCATTTTATTCCCTTCTCCATTTCATGGGTCCCCTTTTAGCTATCTTCATTAATTCTAACAATATACAAATAAAACCCAATAAATGAAAATGCTTAATGGTCTAGAGTCTAGACAAATAGGATACAATCATACAAGGATCCAAGACTTAAATGTGATTGCTAGTAATGAATGCAGGCCTTATGTTTTTTTAAAAACCGTGACCCATGGGTGTCTAAGAAAGCTTGTGTACACCTCGATTAATCCATGGAGCCCTGAAGTTAACAGCCAGACAAACTCGAACTAGTGACCACTAGGGAACATATCCAAGGTCTTTACAAGTTGAGCTACCCACAAGGGTTACGCTGGCCTTGTGTTTGTTGGACATGGAAAGTGATTTTTGCATGTATCATATGAGTACGCATGCGTGCATGTGCCATATAACACTAGAATGAAAATTTTCTTATCTTATTTATCATGTGTTTGAATTATCCTTAGAAAAAGGATTTGACTTCCCTCTTTGTAATGTACTAATGAAATTTACAAGAGAAGAATGAAAACTTGCAACGACCATGTTTGACAAATTACATAAATTATGTTTTTTCAATTTTTACCTGCAAATTACTAGTGTTTTGTGTGACCGCGATTGCTGATCCCAACAATTGGGTGTTACAGCATATGTCCATTAATTGATTAATTTCAAATATACAAATCCTTAATAATTCATGCATAGATTAGTCACTTGTCTTTTTCATTTTATACAGCTGTTTGCATATAAGACTCTCTAATGAAAATGTATCAATCTTTTTTCATGATTATTAGGCTAATAATATGAACAGTAGCAAATTGTTGAAGCCTACTAAAGGGTTTGTATTAACCATTCTGCATCAAACAAATGTTTTGTGAGAGTGTTCTAATAGAAAAGANCACTTGTCTTTTTCATTTTATACAGCTGTTTGCATATAAGACTCTCTAATGAAAATGTATCAATTTTTTTTTATGATTATTAGGCTAATAATATGAACACTAGCAAATTGTTGAAGCCTACTAAAGGGTTTGTATTAACCATTCTGCATCGAACAAATGTTTTGTGAGAGTGTTCTAATAGAAAAGACAATTGTTCATGATCTAGTTTTTCAATAAGGAGTTATACCATATACCAACAAAAAAACAAACCAAACGAATCCACTAAATCTCACTCAAATGTAGGGTCGGAAGGTGTGAGATGTAGCAAGATTTGAAGCAGTTGTTTCCGTGAAGACCGCAACTTGTGCAAGAGTGTGAGGAAACAGGCAGGTGGGATACCACATACCAAAATAAATACATATATGAAGCACATACCACCTTCCATTCCATAGATCAAAAAGAACATGAAGGCGGTACCTTTTTGCGTAGCTCAATTCGCTTGCGTCGCAGGGCTTCCTGTTGTTGATTTTGTGCTTCTTTTCTCCTCTTCTTCTTTCTTTTGTGAAAGCCAGTCACGAAATCACTATACACCCGGATTAACAGTTAGAGATGGCGGGAAGCAAACATGAGACAACAATTTGAACCCAATTTGTTTAGGGTCTTATGCACATAAATATGGTCCAAGCCTATGGAAGGACCGATGATCATGAACTTTTCAATTTAGAATAAAGAGTTAAAGACCCATTCCTATTTCTGTTTTGGGATATTATAAACTAATCACAAAGATTCACTTTTTGGAAAATTCAAAGTAAATCCACCCATTGTATCAATTATCATTACAAAACTACAATTGTGATTTTGCCATTTTGGTCAACAAGATTCTTCCTATAGTGTCATGTCATCATAAAAATGTGTTCAAGACATTTGGCTATGGATGAAGACTTCTACTAAACTATCTACAGGGTCAAACCTTGCAAGTATTGTAGGACGGTCAGCATAATATTTTGAACCCGAAATCTTTATATAGTGCCAGTTTGTACAGCAAGAGTAACAACACACTAATGCTCCATCTTGGCATATCATTCACAGATGACTCTACTTTACGCATTTATAGTATTTTCGTTGGACTCCTCTTTGTTTTTTACTCATCAAGTAAATGAACCCTGAATCGGATCTTCACTTCTTTTTCGAACCATATAAATAGGACCGTAATATGAAATTTTTAAGTGGTCTAAATAATTCAGGGCAAAAACCCCTAAAATTATATCACGGATATGTCATGTATGCGAGTTATCTATTTAGCAAATCAAAACAGATAGCACAAAACACACTGCTACAAACTTTTGTCATCCATCAACAATGACACCCACTAACATTGGGGGTGTAGGCATTTCACCCGACACGCCACCACCCATGTGGTTTACCGTTTACACCCACCCATTAACATTCACTACACTTAAGATGCACATTCAGCGTCTGTTGGTGAAGCACTTGAACTCAGCACATCAAACAGATCATACAAACCGCAAACTTTCCAAAACGCTTAAGATGTTTTTCATCAAGTCAAAGTTGTACAAATAGTTCACATAGATAGATTGCCCGTAATGCAAATTTTCTGCAAAGCCTCAAATCATTTCATGAAATATAAAAGCAATTCCTAGTAATTTGTTTAAACCATTATGAAATTGGAATCGGGAAAGTAATCCATATGGTTTTCTAGGTCTAAGTAATGAGCGAATGAATACCTGAGATCTTTTTCACTGAAGGAAACAGAGAGGGCTTTGTTCTTGAGAGCTCTCTTTTTTATATGACGAGCTTGTACCTGTGATTCCTCCCCTTCCACCTCCATCGCTTCTTCTTCTTCTTCCTCCGCCGGCGGTGAACAAATGGCAGCAAAACCCTTCCTTCAAAACAACAAAGCCTAAGGGCTTTCCGCTTTTGTGTTGTTTTGGGCTTCTGACGTTGTACCAAGCGCATACACTCTAGTGCGTTCAACAACGCTCCTTATACAATTGTTCGGCGGCAAGTTCGTTTATGTTCGTTTGTTTAATAAATGAACGAACACGAACAATATTTTATGTTTGTTTAATTAAATGAATGGACACGAACAAGGTCCTTATTCATTCAACTATGTTCGTTCGTTTATGTTTATGAATTGTTCGTGAACTGTTCGTTTGTTTATATTAGTGTGTATATATAATATTGGTTACTTGATTTATACAGTATAATTATTATTTGTTAGGTAATTTAAATTTTAATCTATGTTTTAATTAATAAAGTTTTAAAAAATTACCTAAATAATGGTAATACACTAATAGAGAAACCCTAGCCGCTACCCAGATAACAGATTCAACCATTTTTCAACTCTGCCTCTCGACTCGACCATCGCTTACCACCACCTCCCGTCGCTGCACGTCTCCTCCACCACCGCTCACCACCACCTCCCGTCGATGCACGTCTCCTCCACCACCGCTCACCACCACCTCACGTCGATGCACGTCTCCTCCACCACCGCTCACCACCACCTCCTGTCGTTTATGTCCGTTTGTTAATGTTCGTTCATTTGTGTTCGTTTGCGTTTGAATAAGAGTTTAATGAACGAACACGAACATCTTCATGTGCTAAATGAACGAACACGAACAAAAATTTTCGTTAGGTTAAATGTTCATGTTCGTTTAAACTTAAACAAACAAACATAAGTAGGCCTCGTTCGTGTTCGTTCAGTTCATTTACAGGCCTAGAATGGGGTGTTTTCCACTTTTGTAACTCCAAAAAGGGCTTTTAGTCATGAGTGCTTGAACTTCATAAGGTAGATACGAAGGGGTTAAAAAGGTCATTTTCTTCGTTCAGATGGTTGATTCAGTAAAAAAAAAGTAAACAACAATCCATTTTTATATGGACAGACAAATTTATGCGGTAAGACAACTTTACCCACTAAGGACTTAATAAAAAAAATTGAGTAAATTACATATTTAGTTCATGTGGTTTATACTATATTGCAATGTTGCACCCTATTTAAAATAGTCATGGAAAAGGTCCTTGTGGTTTACATTATATTGCACTGTTGGTCCCTAACCCTAACTCTTTGTGAAATCAGTCTGTTAAGCATATGGACCAACAATGCAATATAATGTAAACTACAAGGACCGTTTCCATAATTATTTTAAAATAGAATCAATAATGCAATATAGTGTAAATCACAGGGATCAAATATGTAATTTACTCTAAAAAATTTGGTAACCTCGGTTTAGTCTAAATGTTTTTATCATAATTGCTTATTGACTTAAGTGCGGGCAAAAAGAGATTTTCTTTTTTAAATATTTGAATTAGTTTTTGTGGTGATAAATGTCATAAGTCAATAAATTAAAAAATGTTTGAATTCAAAAGCAGGGTTATGTGAGAGGGAAAAAGCAAAAGACAAATCAAAAAGTTATGCTTTCCTTACTTTTCAAATACTATTTTTCTCCTTGCATCAAAAAACTATTTTGAAAAATGTTTTTCAAGTTTTCAAACATTTATGTTCATTGCTAAAAGGAACCCCAACATTCTCACGGTACCGGACGAGTGCCCTTTGTAAAATATCGGCGCCTCTCATTCTGCTTGATTTATATTGACCAAGTTGTTGTAGATGTCGGCAAAACGTGTTATCTTTTTGTTTAAGTCCTTAAACTTGGTGTTCGTTTGATGATGTGTTCTATGATCTTGACGACCCACATTATTGTAAAACACCTTCTTGATTTTCCTCAAAAAACTATCTACATTTATATAAATTAAAGTATAATAATAATACCATCGGTTTTCGTGTTACTAACAATGGGGTCCTTCAAAACTTCAGTCCACGTCGACACTAACGGCACTTCATCGTCTTTACTTCATAGCTGTCGGATGGCTCTCTTAAAAAAAATTCTTCTTTTTTCCCTCTTGCATTGGTGTCGGGTTTGATTGTTGCATTGGGAATGATTATGGTGTGCCTGCGTTTCGGGAACAAACTTCTCTTCTTCAAAATTTGGATCAAACGCCATGCATTGAGGTTGAGGAAGTTGGAAATTAACGGGAGTAAAACCTTGTACGGTCAAACCTGGATATGTTAATTGATGAGGAATATATAATGTGGTTGTTGTTGTAATTGTTAGAAACCAACGTTCGAGTCTTGAAATTGTGGAATAATAACTTTGTTGAGAGAATCATTGGAAGTCAAGGTTCGGGTCTTCTTGTGGTGTACTCGAACTCCTCGATCGGTTACGACGGGATGTAGGTGTAATGTTTGAATTCATGATGAAAGAAAATATTGAGTTTGAGATATTTTTTGGTGTGAAAAAAATGAAGGTGACAGAGGTTAATATATAGTGTTTATAATTTGAAAAAAAATTGAAAAAACTAGTCGTTGAACGACTATATTTTCTTTTTGTTTTTTTAACTAACAGCTTTATCGGGTATGGATACCCTCGGCCTAACCCATCCTCCACAACTCGCCCACCCCATACCATGCTACCCTCCTACCTGTCTAAGTCAATATGCACTTTTGAAACCCACTCTCAAACACCCTTATTATAAATCTCAATCTCTCATTATTGTGTACAGTACTCTAAAGAGGTCTTATTCGGAGAATTAAATCAGTTTTCGATTTATTTGGTTTAGGTCAACTCATTTTCAACTTTTTCAAAATTTACCGATAGCCAAGAAGAATAAAGTTCAGTTTAATAGGTTTCAGATTATTCAGTGTAGTACCGATTGAATCGTATAAGAATTCATCTTATTCATTAGACCAATGTTCAAATTAATTTTCTCAAATTTAATATCCATAGCTTCTAATATATAATTATACCATATATTCATACTTAACAATTTACATGTATTCAATTCAAAATTATCTACCAAAAACCAATATTTACCAAAAGAAAATTACTTTCTTCATGCAATGAATTATATCAAATAAAAAAAAACATGATCCAACATCAAGCAAAAACATTAAATAACAATATACGTAAAATAATAATAGTATAATATGTATTTGGTTTTATTTTAATAAAAATGAAATATATAAAATATAAGCAAAACGAGTTATTCGGGTTAATTGGATTTAACCGAATTAGAAAAAAGTAACGAAAACTAAATTGAATAAGGTTCATTACCTGGTTAACCAAACCATTTAATCCAGAAATTATTTTTTCTGAACTGCAGATAACTCACGCACACATCCCGACACGAAGTCGACGAGGTATCCAAAATCGATATAGGTACCCGACTAATCCTCTGCGACCATGGAGTGATCCAAAAGCCGACTCATGGTCAAGGCATCGCCACATGCTCAACCCATGAATCGAACCTGGGTAGATAGGAATGCCATCCACTGTCCCTCTCAAAGATATTACCGACCACTAGGCTACTAATCCTTTGATCCCAAAAACCATTTAACCCAAGTGCTCACTAAAAACTAAAATTTTGTGTTATGAACAAAATACAATTATCAATTCAAATGAATTTACAATATTCACTAGTCCAACAATTCTGCAAAAATGTCCATAATCATAGTTTTTATGTCATTTGATGAAAGGTAAAGAATTTCATTTGGATATGAGAAGATGCATAGAGTTAATAATTAACTTATGTGACGAAGTATTTTGTATGGCACCCTTGTGCAATTATTTTTCCAGTTTTTCTTCCCGAGTTCTACATTTTCGGCTTTTAAGCAAGTAACACACTCCCAATGCTATTGAAGTCTCAACGATTGTTGGTTTAACGATGATGTTTGATTGGTTGGGCTTCAATGGTTATTTCATGGAATCTTTTAATGACAAATTTTCTGTTGATGTTGAATTACTTGTTTCAAGTGTTGATGATGTTATCTTTTACAACCTATTTTAACACGAAAAATATGAGTTGATAGAACATATTGGAATTGATGAGCATACAAATCTAACTTTTCAACAATATTAACAAAAGAAAACCATTCAAAATAAGCTCATGGTTGCTTAAAATCTCGTTAGAGAGACCAAGAACCACATAGCAGCGATCCTCCATGGCTCCTTTCCCTCTTTTACAATACATTGAATACCTTGTCCTTTTCCTCATCTTTAGCTTTTAGAGCATAATGAAATGCAATCAACACAAAACCTCCAAAAAATTACGCACTTGATAAGATTACCATGTTCTCTATTTTATAAAGCAATTATATACCTCAATAAAATTACATGATTATGTTAATGTACCATTCCGCACTTGAGAGTCGAGATGTTAAGGTGTTTCCAAATATTGTGTTTGTTGGAGATATAATGTAGTTTGGAAACTATTTTCGTGCGGTTTATTTTCGTCTTTTCGTTGGCATTCTTAAAGGTATTATGGATATCGCAAACACTTCAAACTTCCGTCTAATGAACCAGGAGTTTGTTGCGAAACTTGATCGGTTTGACGGGTGTCATTACACCCGTTGGGCTGAAAAAGTCAAGTTTCTGTTGATGGTCTTGAAAATCTATCACATAATGGACCCAAATCTCCAAGACATTCCCGAAAATCCCACTCCTGCTCCTGGTCAACAACCAGATGCAGCAAGAATTGCCGAACTAGAGAAGTTACGGCAAATCCGTAAAGAGGAGGAATCCTTGGCTTGCGGACACATAAAAAATTCTCTATCGGATAGACTCTATGACTTGTACTCCCCGATTACTGATCCAAGGGAACTGTGGAAAACGCTAGAATTCAAATATAAAGCATAAGAAGAAGGCACAAACAAATACTTAGTATCTCAATACCTTTGTTTTCAAATGGTTGATGATAAAACTATTTTAGAACAAATTCATGAACTACAAGTCATCACCAATAAGTTACAAGCGCTTTCCATAGTNAAGTTGACAAACCAGTGATCGCACATCCAACGTTATAAGACACTTGAGGGTCACACCTGTGAGGACCTGTAATTCGAATAGTAAACTAACCCCAGTTCAGAGAGTTTGGATTTGTAATGGTTAATTATAAATCAGTTGGGTGTTTTCTGTAAGAAACTCCAAAGTTGAAGGTTTCTA
>LUCG01082353.1:0-19038 GCA_001633085.1 Carthamus tinctorius | reverse complement strand
GGGCCGATTTCCGAGTACTCCCCGAGTACTCGGCCGAGTAAAACGGGTTTTACAACCTTGCCAATAATACTCCCTCTCTTTAGAGATCTGAATATATTTTTGTCATGACTGTTATTTTTTATTTTTGCAAATATAATTCATACTTGTTTGAAATTGCTTATTTTCCTTTAAGTTGCCATCCACCTATGACCTGTTATTAGGTGTTAATCAATACTCCATATGTCCCCAAAAAAGAGTGGTAGATCAGTAGATGTGTTACTTATTCCATTTAAATTGATAAGCGTTGCCTTATTCTAAGCTAATAAATTGAGTATTACGCTAAGCTGTGAAAGAAGCAACAAAATAAGAATGTATCGAACTGGAGTTCCATCACTAAAAAATTTGTTTTTGTCAACTTTCTAGTTGAACAAAATATTATATTGAGTTTTTAGAATCAGGAAGTGGAGTAGTGGACTAATTTTCAGGGGGGATGGATGTAGTAGTAAAATTTGAAATCAATTAACAAGTAGATCTTAATGAAAGGATAAAATAAGATACCTCATACGGCCATATCTTGGTTATGGGTTTGTAAATTGGGTTAAGAGTTATTCTAATTTCATTAATCGATTGGAGCTGTATATTCAGTTATAACGGTAAGCATTCTTATTAATAGAGCAGAATATATATGCATCAGTCACAAAAATCACTTGAAAAGGTAAGCTTTCTTACTTGTAGAGCAGTGTATACATTCATTTGTAAACAACTTTATCAAATACCAACATACACTAAATCCACAAAAAAGGGTAATGTTCTGGTATGTTTCACCGTATGTTATGCTACAATCAACTTTGCTGATACAACGGTTGCCTTTTTATACTATGATGAATGAGTCAATGAGATATGGTTCCAATTAGATCATGGGGGTCGCATCTTTAGTACCATGGGCCCAATTATACAATTTTGACTTCCATGAATGTGCAAGCCAGCAAATATATGATTCATGATAAAACTAACAATTGACATCAATTTGTTATTCTTTTTCCCCCTATTAATTGTGCTGACTTCACGATGCGAATCAATGAACACCATAAATGACAAGTTTGGTCAAAATTGACAAAGCAAGGCAAAATTAAAATGGGCATGTTTGCTATTTCCTTTATCCAAGTATTCCTACTTTTGAATGCTGTAGCAGCCTTCTGCTTGTATACATCTGGGATTCCAACACTTCCTGTAGTCTATTTTAATGGTCAGTTCAAGATGTGAATGACTAAACACTATAAATGAGAAGTTCGGTCAAGCTCACTAAGCAATGCAAAGTTAAGATGTTCTTATTTACTTCTCTTTTATCCAACCATTCCTATTTCCTTTTGCTATAATAGCCTTTCTTTAGATATTTCTGGATTTCCAACACCTTTAGTAGGAGCAACTTCAAATTTGTTGATAAACATGAAGAAACTTTTTGTTGATTTCATGTTTTTTTGTGAATAAAACCAATGCTTCAATTTTCAAGATTTAGCATATTGTTGGACATAACAAAAAAAAAAATTGCTGGTGTATCTGCTTGACAAAAATTGTTTTCCTTTAGTATGTGCTGCAAAGCTGGACCCGAAACTGCAAAATGTGCCTTCCTATCGTCCTATGTGTTGTTGATTGAAATTGCAAGTTGACAAATGTTGCCTTGCTGCGGTTATTTCATTGTAGGGCCTTATTTTAGGCTGTTGAAGTAGATTTTATCTATTCTATGTATGACAATTGCAAAATGTGCCTTCCTATGTGTTGTAGATTTTATCTATTCTCTCCATTTGCATTTTATGTATGACAATTCCTTTCTTTCATAGTTACATGCATTGGATGATGATACTTCAAATAATAATAAGCTTTTGTCAAATGATGTTTAGGCGAACTCTTGGTGGGAGGAAGTTGTGGGAGTTGAGAGATGACAGAAAATGGGGGCATGACAAGTTTGAGGAAATGACTATGCAGGAAAGGCATTACGATGAGGTGAACTATTGCTTTTGAGGATGGATGTGTGTCATAAGCTACCTTTTCTCTTTAATATTTTTTGTTCTAATATTTCCTGTATTATCAGGGTAGGAGGGTTCCCAGGGGTCGTAATCGAGCTCGTGGTAGAAACCGAGGAGAAGATCATGGATCTGTTCGAGGAAACAGGCCTAAAGCATACAACAATAATAATAATCAAACTAATGCACCCAAATCTGTGAGAGGTCGAGGCCCTAGAAGATATCAACCTACTACACAGAACAGTTTTGAGGCTCCTGCACAAAGCAGACAGTGAGTAGAATATCTGTTTTTATGATCACAAATTTATATATAATGTGCATATATATGCTGTTACTAATTGATATTATTTATAATAAGCATATATATAAGGTCGATTCATGGGAAAACCTCAAAAAAGGGAAAACTGAGGAACACCCTCGTAGCCCTTCATCTTGACCATATGCACTTGTGCATAGAAGTAATTTGTAATACACACATGTGCATGATGCACATGTGCATAAAAACCGAAAATAACAACTTAATTTACTTCAATGCACAAGTGGATACAGTCAGGGCAACGAGGGTGTTCCTCAGTTTTCCCTTGAACCTCCCTCCAAATATATGTGTGTGTGTGAGTGTGTATATTGTGATCCCATCCGACAATACCATGATTTCTGTTTTTCTACTATTACTTGTATGATTTGTTCAGTAATTGATTGCTAAATATTTTAGACCTGCAAAGTCAATGGAGAAAACTTCCTATGCTAGTTCAGGAAGAGCATCTGCAGCTACATCGGTGTCAGAATCTTCTCAAGTGCCACTTAGGAAAAATGTTGTTGCGTCAAATTTGAATTCTGCTTCTCCACCATTTTATCCTTCTGGTTCTTCAAATAAAGAAACCAACTTGACTCAGAAAAAGGAGGCACAAACTGGACCGCCTCATAGGGGTTCACAGAATTATCCAGTTTCTCAGTCCAACAATCTGCGTGGAAGAAATGCTTCTGATTCTTTAGGCATGGACAAGCTTTATATAGATGATTCAGCCCCGTCCCTTGCTGGGAAACCCGTAAACAACATGCCACAGCCAGCTTCCGGTTCCTCGTTCATTAATTCTACCCAACCTTCACAGACAAGGGCTGAGGGGAGAGGTCCAATTTCTTTTGGGCAAGTGGCTTATCAACCCGTGCCACCTCATAACCAAGTAAATAGAGTTTCTTCGCCAAACCAAGTTCATTCTTTTCAGCGAGCTCCTGTTTCCAACCAGCTTCATTCGAATCCTCAACCTTCTGGTCAGCAGTTTGGGCCTCAATCTGCCAGTGGATCTCGAGCGTCATCCCCACCCAAATCATCTGGTCCCATACATCTTGAATCTACAGATATGGAATCTAATGCAGAATCTAATGATTCTAAGACAGCGTTGGTTGGAAAAGGAAAGGGCAGTATTCAGAGCAGTGGAATGAGCTCGTTTTCTTATGCTGGGGCTCAGCTTATTGGAGCTTCTGGGAGCCTCGGTGGTAATCATGGTGATCAAAATTTCCCTGGAGCTCCAACATTTTTGCCAGGTAAAGGACTGTTTGATTGCATTTATCCAGCAACAGTGTTAAACTGATGTTTACTTAGGGCTTGTTTGCTTTGCAGGAATGGAATGGGTTTTGGGGGGGGGGGTGGTTTGGATTTCAAATCCATTTCAATCCCATGTTTGGTTTGCAGGATTGTCCGGGTTTGAATTCCTAGGATTTCATTGAAATCCCTCAAACATAGGATTTTGAAATCCAAGGGAGTGGCTAGGATTTCAAGGGATTTCGTAGGATTTCTATATTATCATGTTTTAAAATATGTGAAAAACATTTGTTTTCTAATAATCAGTTAAATAAAAGATAATTTAATTATTTTTATAAATTTTTATGAGTTCTTATAAATAATGGAATTCAAATCCATTAAAAATTCTACAAACCAAACGCACAAAGGTATTCCAAATCCTCCCGAATCCAAATCCCTGCATGAAATTCATTCCATTCCTACAAACCAAACGAGTTAATTTTTTTGGAACATGCAATCGTGGTCTCTAAACTGTTAATTTTTGGTGGATTGGTATGTAGTAATGCAATTTGCAGGCCAGCATCCTGGTGGTCTTGGAGTTCCTGCTGTTGGCATGGCATTCCCTGGCTATGTTGCTCAACCCAATGGGATGGGAAATTCAGAGATGACATGGTACTGTAACTTTACATTTTTATATGTTGTGTTTTGCTATTTAATTTTACAATTGTACATACTTGTACTTTTTGCTGTTGATCAATAAGCTTTATCCTGATCACACCCAAGTATTGGGCATCTTTTATAGGTTTCCCGTAGTGACTTCAACCCTGGCTAAGTTACCAATTGTTTTTAGCTAAAAAAATTTGTTGCTTCTGGTACAGTCAATAGCATAAATAAAATATTTGGTTGGTTTTTACGAGATACTTATTTGATTTGCTACGACTTTGTATGACATTTGGTACTCTGCTGGTTTGTTCACGTATACACCAAAAAATTTTGTTTCTGGACATCTAGAAGTTTTCATTTTTTTGAAATTCTTGAGATCCCTTTCGATATCATGTACATTTGTTGCATGACACACTTCGTTGTGTGTGTTGGTCCTGGATTTTGTATCTGAACGAAAAGGTCAATTAAGGAAACATTTACCTTTTTTGTTGGGATGGTCACCAAGGGCTCCACGTAGGAAAAGAAAAAGAAAATCTTTGACTTCTATGTACAATTAATCATCCTTCTACGGTCAAATATTCCATTCACTTATTTTCAGAAATAAACTTGTAATGAGGTCTGAGATCCTTATGCAGTTATGCTGCATAAACTTTCTTGAATTATTGCAAAATAAAGCCTGTGGGGCTAGTCTTCCAGTGCTGTGGCGGATTGGTTATCGCTCGGGGGGTTCATAGCGCCCTAACCGAGTTCGAGCCTTCTCGTGCGCATGCCTGGGGACATTTAAGTGGGGCCATGTTTAGCCCCCAAAATTGCCGGGGATTAGTCGGGCTTTGGCCCGGACACCCTTCCAAAAAAAAAAGCCTGTGGGGCTAAAATATTCCTTTTATTACTTCCTATTTTGTTTTGCCTTCTTAAGCTACATCATTAATCATGTCATAATAGGTTACCTGTGTTGGCTGGTGCTGCTGGAGCTCTAGGGGCTACATATTGTTCCCCATATATCACGATGGATGGTGCTTATCATGCTCGGCCATCTGGGCAGACATCTTCATTAGCTCCCACAAGGTCTGTTGTTCTTCCCTCACACTGGACATCTTTCATTTTTCTAGGGAAACATTAATGAGGGTATCTACCTTTGTCACCACAATCTTTTTTGAAGTATATAATAAGTAAGTTACGTTTTTTCGTTCTTGTGGTTTGTTAAAAATTGCGATTGTCATCCCTGTGGTTTAAGAATTGCGGTTTTCGTCTCTTTGGTTTGTAATTTATTGCTACTTTTGTTCTTATGATTTACAATTCATTATTGTTTCGGTCCCTGTGGTTTACAATTTTTTACTGTTTCGGTCCCTGGTCAAAGGTAGGAATTATTCCAGGGATGAAAATAGCAATAAATTTTAAACCATATGGAGTTATGGACGAAAATTGTAATTTACTTTATATAGGCAAAACTCATGTTGCTCACCTTTGGTGAGGTTTGAAGTCTTGACCTCCTACTAACATAAAACTATAATATAGATATGCACATATAGATATATAGATAGATAGATACAACTTCAAACCACAAGGGTTGTGGCGTACTGGCTGAGGTACCCAGGGATGTGGTGGAATATCCTATCTGCCCTGGGTTGAATTCCATGTGTACACAACAATTGTGGCACACTGAGTTTATCAGGGGATGACTTTTTACAGTCATAAATTGTTGGGATTAGTCTAGGCATAGCCTAGGACACCCTTCCAAAAAAAATACCTACAACTCCAAACATATAGATAACCTGATACCGCTGGGCAAAGGACCCTTTGGTAGCTGCTACAAGAATGTTGTGGTTGAACTTATCGCAGATTTTCCAGCAGTTCATTGACTCAAAACCCTTTTTGGTTCTCCTTGCAGCAAAGACAGTAATACGAATAAACCGGGCAGTGAAGTGAAGCCTTCTCAGAGGCCTGGTAAGACAATGCTTGTTTTTGGAACTTAATTTTGATAGCTTGTATGCCTGCATGCACTTTTGAACCAAACTCTTACAAGTTATATCGATTTTGTATCAAAATATTTCCCTTTGATTAGAAGTGAACAGAGTATTACAGAATAATTCGAATTTGGATTGTTGGCTGTTTTTGTTAGTCTACTTAATGCAACTATTAATTAAATTTGATTTTTCAGAGCTTGCAAATGATGAGTTGAGGCAACGACAAAATAAAGCTCGCAGGCAAGTCTGAATTTTGGATCCTCAAATTGGCTTTTAGAGATGTTTTTTTAATATGTTGTACAGAAATGATTCAATTTTTTTATATTTTGTGCAGATACACTGAAATGAAGTTTGATAAGTGAAGTATTAAATAGGTCAAAAAAGCTATTGAAATTAGCTGATCACTTTCCAACTGAATTCCTCATCAGTTCCTTGTTCTGAAATTCTGAGTGGTACTTGTGGTGCTGCAGGCCTTAGGCCATCTGTGAACTCCAGTGTACTCGTGGTGCATTTTGAGCAGCTGCAGTATTCTCCAATTATTTAAGGTAAAAGGCCCTTTTTAAATTTATTTCTATCATGGCTTCATGGTTTCAGCTGATATTAAATGTCTTTACCTGGGCCCTCTTGTGTGATTTTTAAACTTAAGATACTTATATTAGCATATGTGTGATGTTGTTTGAATAACTTGAATATGGGCCACGTTTTAGATATAGAAGCTCTTAACTAGGAAGCGGGGGTTCGAGCTTCTTATGGCTATTTGGGCGTTTCATACTTGTGATGATATAAGAATAATATTATAGTTTATCTATTATGTGCCTTAGGGCACATGATAATTTGAGGTTTAATTCTTTCTCTTTATTGATTATGTTATCCCTCCCTCTTAACCAAGGTTTTAAAAACCGGAATCGTGCCTCAAGACGTTTTCCCTCAACGAGGCGAGGCATAAGCCTCAAGGCGGTCCGAGGCGTAAGCCCCGAGGCGGAAATATATACCATAGAAAATATATATACATACACACACTGCTTCTACTCAGAAAATATATACCATGGTCTTAACTATTACTCATCTCTCCGGATTTATCTAAATCCTTTCCAAATCTTTTGTTCCTTTAGTTTTCTATGCTAACACAAAACCCACACGTGTATACAGTCGTATGAAAGAACTTTATTTTGCTCCCTACAATATCCCACAGATTTTTTTTTGTAATAACAAAGGATTTAGAAATGAGTAGATAGATTTAGAGAAATGGAGCAGTAATTGAGAGGAAATAATAATTTCCGGATAAACTTGTTTGGTTTGAAGGGTCACTTATAGAGGTCATTTTTTGCTCTCTGAAAAATCGCACCCTCCTCTGAAACTTTTGCTGCCTTCCCTTTTATCCAGTATGTATAGATGCAATATTGCTTAGCATGACTTGCATCATTATGATGTATCATCTGGTGAGACTGAATTTTAGAGCAAGTGGGCATATGGAACTCAGAGCATCATATAATAATATTGTAATCACTGATTCTTCGTCTAATTTTCATAATAAGGTCCGTTTGTTAGCAGCTTAATGAGCTTAATGAGACTCACATATTATTTGGCCAGATATAATAACTCTTTGGTTGTGGCTTAGTGATGTAGAAAATTGCTTATTCTGTAAGCTTCCAGGTATAGATTTATGCAGAAAGCCAAGTTTTTCTCATACCTCCCTCTCCCAGTTAAAAGAACATGCTTCTTCCATCTATGAAAAGACCTTTCGAATCTATATAGACAGATGAATCCATACAGGATTTAATGGAAGACCAACCAAACAGCCCTAAGCTTGATGTTAACTTTGGGTTTGCACTTTATAAGTAATGCATTTTAAGTGCAAATTATGTCATAAAGGCTTTGTTAAGTAGATTTGCCTTGATCTTAATTATATCTAATGCGAGATTTGAGGCATTTCATGTAGTCATGGATATATGGTACTCATGAGGTGATAAACTTGTGTTGTGAGATCTTTATTTTAACTACAATGTTTTGAAGATCATGAGTGCAAAAGGCTGTATTTATCACTAGTATCTATATTCTTTTTAAGGTAAATGTCAGGTTTGTATACATCATATCCCCAAGCCCACGTTCGTGTGGGATTATTGTCTTGTCTCATTTGGTTTGTATATGATAATCATAAGTTTAGAGACTTGTGTAGTTGTGTTGAGATCTTAAATTACAAGTTGTGTTTCTTACTAGCGTCTACATCCTTTTTGGGCAAGCTTTCTCTCTTTTGCACACTTTTTTCTCATGTAGGGTTTTTCATGGGGATGACTGCTTTACTTTGAGGTAGAAGTTAGGTCTACGTGCACCATACCCACAAACCCCACCTGAAGGTGGTGGTATATATTGGAGCCAATATAGTTGCGTTTTTTTTTTTTCGTTCATTTGTTTCAAATGTATGTGGAGAAGTATTTGTAGTTCGACAACAGTTTGGTATTAATGTTTAAAACTCATTCTACAGGTATGTGTTTGAAACGCCTGGCTCATGCTGTGTCCTTGATATAAAAAAGAATGCAGCCTGACAGGTAGCAGGACTTTTTTCGGATGCGAGGTATGTGAAAAACCTGACACACCACATTCCGATATTATATCTTCCACTGTCCCAAAATAAATGTCCACAAGAGAAAAGGCATACAGTTATTTAATTAACTAAATGACAAATTAACCCCTTGATAATGAATGGGTAAAATTGGGTAGTAGGCACTTAGGGTCCATTTATCAGACACTTATTGGGTGTGCGTCGCAAGGACTGAAAATCTTAAGCGCTTACCAACAATCCATTTTTGATGGATGGAAATATATTACCCAATAAGGTTGGTGAGGGTGGTGATTGCTGCCAGAAAGTGCTTACCAGATAAACATTTGATAAACGGCCCCTTTTAAAAATGGACCCTTGGGGTCGATTACAAAATGTTTACTGGGTGTGCATAGCAAGAACTAAGTATCTTATCCAGTAGACCAGTAAGAGGTAGTAAGCACTTAGTGGAGTCCAATTTTGGATGGTTGAATTTATTAATTTTTGATGGGTGTTTCAGGCTAATCCCAGCAAATTATGACTGTAAGAAGTCAACCCTAATAAACTCAATGGCCACAATTGAATGGCCGAAATGTTAGAGAGCATCTCCAACAATAATGCTAAAATAGAGATTTTGATGATTTAGGGTATGTTTTTGCTCCAACAGCTATGCTAAACCATATATGCTAAAATAAGAAAAAACAAGAGAGAGAGATGGTAGGAATCTTCAAATTTAGAAAAAGTTTTAAAACTCCAAATTTAAGAGAAATAATATTCAACTCTCTTAGGAAACGTTGAAATTAAGTGTTAAGAGAGACATACTATATTATTAAATATATATTGAATATTTTAATAATATGGTTAGTGATAGATATGTTAAAGTAAAGTAGTTGTTGGAGATGGATATAAATTCTGAGATTTTAGCTTTTGATACTAGAAAATTTATAGCATAGTTGTTGTAGATGCTCTTACTTGATAAGGTAAGTGAGATGGGTGACTCTTGCGTGTAAACGTTTGGTAATTGGCCCTATTATTTTGAGCACAAACTGAAATAAAAATGTGGACACTTATTTTGGGACGAACAAAGAGAATCTATATTTTATGGATTAACAGAGATGGTTGTTTGTTTCCAATATTTCAGGTTTATTGTGGCTTGTTTCTTTTCTTTTTTCTTTTGTGAAGCTTGCGAAAGTTATCGGTGGGCTTCCTGAAAAAATATATTTGAGAAAAAACGGTACAAGAACAAGAGATATCATCGTTATCGTCGTGCAATGGCTTTGTGTCAAGTGTAGTAGTAAAAAACCTTTTATCCATCCTACTTGTGTTTTGTTTCCTTCCTTTTTCATGTCTCTATTAAATGGTGTATTTGTCTTTTTCTTAATGACTTTTTGGGTATTGAGTTGTAACTACTTGCCATCTGTTTTGCAGTGTGTTTTTGGAGACTTTCTTTGTTTTATATCTCCATCTTATTTTGTTGGGTGCTAGTTATTAGATAAATGGTGATCATGTTCCATTTTTCTTGCAAGTAAATTGAAACTCTGTTATCTTCTTCAACTAAAATTATGATCTAAGAACACTATAAAAAGGCATGTGGTGTCATTTCTAAAGTTGTATATTTTTAGTTCTTTAAAAACTTGTTTTTGCTTTTGTAAGATAGGACTGAACGAAAAACTTGTTTTTGTTTGTGTAAAAAAGGATTTTATTGAGTAACACAAAAATGTATATTTATTTATAAAGTATTTATGTTAAATTAAGACCCCAAGTAGTTTACACCATTGTTTGCCTACCAAATAAAACTCAAAACTAAAACTTTGCATAATTATTTCATCTACCTTACTCTTATCAGTTCAATCATCCTAAACACATGTAAAACTAATAAGATAGGAAAATCAAATTGTTTTTCAACTTTGGCTGCATGCTAACTACTACAAGTACTGCTTTCAGAATTTAACAGTGATGAATGACAATGGCAACCCAAGATTTTTTGTCATATAGGTGCACCTTTAAATGAATCAAAGATTCTTTAAAGTCAGTCAATTTTTAGCTAAATTTCACAATCTTGTTCGTTGATTTCTACAATTTCAAGGGATTGTAAAAAAAAATTTGATCGAGCTTTTCAGTTTTTTAGATGATTTTAAAAGGATGTTTTTCGGGTTCGTGCTTGATATTTCTTGTATTTTCAAATATCCCAAAACATCCATCAAAGTTTAGCACGTACATTTTTCATACCGCACAAAAATAATCTAGTAACGAAATTAAGTCGAGCTAGTGCACTAAGGATTCATAGGTCCTCTCATATGGGTGATAGTTGATATTACAAGCTTTTTGATCTACATACAACAACCTATAAGGGAGATAGGAAACCTTGATTTCCTCCTCTACATACAGGCTTCAAGATTAATGCAGAGCGACCAAATCAATGAGCTCTTTGTGCTCATTCGAGACAAATGACTCCACCTTGAAATCTGGTTTTTCGTTATGGCTTCCTGTCGATGGCATATACTTGAGCCCTATCACAGTTGGCAGGCCTGCAAAAGTTGCAACAGGAAAGTAAACATTTAATCAACACATTAAAACAAGGGTGGTGGCAAAAGGCCTAGGAGGTGTGGAGTTAGGGGTGGAATTCTTGACACAACGCGTACCCAACATGAAAGTAAACGGGGTTGGGTTGAGTTCTCTGACCCGCCAACCCGTTTATTTTGCGGTTCGTGTTCGGGTTGGTATATGGGTTTGCAGGTCAACCCGCCACCCGTTTATCTATTTTTTTATATAACAAAACTTTTATTCTTTTAGACTAAACCCTAACCCATTTACGACCCGCCAACATGAACACAACACGATTACTAGTGGAATATCTCNCTTCTACCTGGGTTCGAGTCCAGACGTTTAGCATCTTGTGACAAGGCTTAGGGCTTGTGCAGCTTAATGAGCTTAATGAGACTGCAACTTACTATGTCAGTTATACATGATTGTTTGGTAGTGGCTTAATGATATAGGAAGTGGCTTATTCAGTAAGCTTTTAGGGAGGGGCTTTATGCAAAAAGCCAAGTTTTTCCAAGCCTGTCACACCCAATTAAAAAACACGTTCCTTCCATCTATGAAAAAGCTCTCTCCAACAAAAACCATTGAGGTTTATATAAACAGATTAATCCATACAGACAACTTTTTCTATGAAGACATAATGGAAAACCAATCAAACAGCCCCTTAGTCTCACTCGGACGTATCTTATTTACCAAATTACCAAAGATTTAGTATAGGCAAAGCCTAGATGAACCTTTTTCCGAAAAAAGGTAATAACAAGTCCTTGAGTGGGGTATGTTGGAGTGGATCAGCTAGAACAAGGCAGGCAGGCAAAAGAATTGTGCGAGATTTCAGGGCTTTAATATGATACGGTAAAGTTTAACAAAAATTTAATCTTGTTCCATCTCCGTTATTTATTTTATTTTGGTGGGACATTTTGTCCTAGTATAAATGTCGCACCAAATATGGGACTATAAAAAGATTGAAGATCGATACAAGGTTCTATCTCAAACACAAATGCAACTTGTTTGACTTGTAAGGTGAAAATGTGGTGATTTTTATTGGGTGTTTGTGTACCATAAATGTAGAGTAAGAAAAAGAAATACTTACTACTATGTACTCTTCCATATAAAAAGCGTTCGCCTTTCCAGTATTCGAGAGGTCTACTTCTAACTCTCTGGCTCCGTCTTACACCAGATGTCCAAGATGTGCCAGCATCTGCCAATATGCAATGGTGATCAAATAGGAGTTAAGGTTATAAATTTAAGAAGGGACTTAATGGTTCAGATTAAGTCCCAAGATAACCCATGAATTAGCTTTGAAGGGTATTTGTAATTGATCTTGATTGATCCAAGGGTGGAGATCCCTTCTAAGGATGCTGTTATTTTTACCAGAAACCAACTATGGTAATCAAATGCCAAATGAAGATACAAAAAAATACTACTTTTACGATAGATGTATGAGTAAACACCTGCAAGGCTCTGCCGCTTCTTCCTGAGATCTGGCGAGCGTTTGCTTGTCTTCTTTCTCTTGTTAATTGATGGCTTTGGCTGGTGCTGAAATTTCAATCACAATAAGTCACAGTATATTAGAGCATCTCCAACAGATTCTTCAAAATGGAGAAAATGAAGATTTTTTTTGTTTTTAACCTATTTTTTCTATAACAGATCCTCCAAAAAGGTTTAAAGTAGGAGGGGGAATAAGATTCATCTAATTTGGAGAATTCTTCACGATTAAATGTTGATCCAAAAGGGTTAAAAATAAAAAATCTTCAAATTTAGAGAATTCTTCAAAATTAAATGTTGATCCAAAAGGTTTAAAACTAAAAATCTCCAAATTTGGAAAAATCTTCAAAATTAAATGATGAAGAGCGAGAAATGGTTTTTATTGTTCCACGTTCCACCAATGAAGTTAAACGTGTTATAATTTCTAAAGTTTATTTGAAATTTTGTTGGGATATTAAATCGATTAAATATTTTAAAAATATAATTAATGCTTCATCTTCAAAGTAAAGATACCAATGAAGTTTAATGGATTTTTTCAGAAAATGTTAACTTTTGCTTCTCATTTTAGAGAAATTAGTGTTGGACATACTCTTGGTTGTAGTAGTGTACCAAAGAAATTAATATTAAGAGTAAGATTTTACGTTATGCACTATTATTGACAGGATAGAATTTGTCGAGAATATAGAAACTATGACGTATTTAACAAACTGCTAACCTCGTGTTGGTTTTCTTGATCAATTTCTGCAATTTGAGAGGTTGTGATTGCAGCATTGTCTTCTGTAGATTTAGTACCTGCTTAGTGTGGAAAAATTATCAAGCATAAATTATATGATCAAAATGAGATTTTGGTAACCCAAAGAAAGAAGATGACAATATGAAGACTCTAAAAGTTACCATGTGAAATAGCAAGCTGAACAGATCATACATAAACTTAAATTTAAAGTCATGATGAACAAAAAGTAATTTTTCCTCTTAAATGATAAATGAAACTTGGCCTCATGTGCATTGCAGTATTGAACTAATTGCCATGCAATAATAGAGTTTTATTGGAGATAGGAGTAGAATGGGTTCAAATACAAATAAAATCAAGTTTGATGTGGTTCAATAAAAAGAACAGCTCAGTTCAGCATAAACACAATGTGATAAAAACAATCTTCTAAGACCACTCATATTTACTGGTAGAACAATATAGAACCACCTACCGAAGTCACAATATTATGCCATAGTTTTAGCAAATTTTTAAAAAGGCATCAACGACAATCTCCTTAATATACATGGTTGTGCCCAAAAAAACATGGAGCCAATGGGTATATTAAGCTGATGGATTCTTTAATATATACACATTACGTTTGGGGTCAATAACAATCTTATTTAATATATAGGGTCGTGTTTCTATAATGTTCCTATAAACTGATGATGTTGGTAACATGCCACTTCAATAACTTCATGAAAATTGTTGTTTGTCACTCTTTATATCAATAAATCATAACATCACTAAATACTTCATATGGATGAAAGAACCTTGTCAACAATTTCTTTAAGGCAACCACAACCCACTGGCTCTATGCACCAGTGAAATTTATAGCATTAAAAAAATTCATTTTACAGCTATACTTAACCATTAAGAAATTATGTGCTCAATTCTAGCTCAAGAGGGATTCACTATATAGCACTATGGGGTTGCAGAAAAGGCAAGTGTTAAATGTCCGAAAGAGTATGGACGAAACTACCAATACCAAAATATAAAAAGCAAAGCATATTGATAGGGGCAACACTTACAGTCTACCAACAGGAACTCAAAACGTGATTGAAAAAAAACTTATGAAATATACCATATTAAGTTAACACTACAACAATACCTTGTAGATCAGGCATTTCATGCATAGATGTGTTTGCAGACTTGCAGTCTTGTAGATTTATAGAAAAGAAGGGGGAAAAAACTACTAGCAAGAGTAGGGTTCAAAGCTTATAACATTGTGAGTACTGATTACTGTAATTACCAGGCTGGCTGCTGTCTTTTTTCAAGTTTTCTTCCTTGGAAACCTCAGTATTTGCTTCTGGTAACATGGATGATAGTGCTTCTTGGTGCCCATCTTCAACCTAGTATTCAAAACCTGAAGCATTTAGCAAGCATACCCTATGAATCCTTAGCAAAAATATTGTAAAGCAGGTTAATATATTTACATTCTCCTCGATGTCTCCAATGATATGCAGCTTAACATTATCAGTAAAACCCTCCACATTTAAATTAGATTGTGTGATAGATGCTGCTTTTTGCACAATATCTTCAGCCTGCATGTTTCATATTCCATAGCATTAATGCCAAGACTTGGAAACCTTTCCAAATATAATGTGAACCAACATCTATCAAAATTCAGAAATCTTACAATTCCTTCTGTTGAACTGCATTCATTTGGTTGAATACTGGTGGTTGTAGCATCCATATCCTTGTCTTCAGTCGCATCACATTGCTCATGATCTTCCAAGCCAGTCATAGCCCCTGCGAGACTTGTACAAAGCGGTTCATGCATTTTATTATGAGGGTACTTTTGAGATGAATTCACTTCAGTTGCTGTTGACGTCTTAGGTGAAACTGCACCAACTGCAGTGCTCATAATTTCATCTTTTTCCAACAATCCCAATGTGTCAGAAACGGGAACCTCACTGCCCTGACTGCCATGATCCAACTGTCCACCAGTAACTTCACCAGACCTGGTGATCGGAGATGAATCAACGTCACAAGCTGGCAATTGATCAATCACTGGAATCGAGTTCAACGAAAGTTTGCCAAATGTTGATGTCGCCAAAAGCGGAATCCTAGGTGGAGTGGGTGAACTGAGAGGATGGTGGGGGCTTGTGGATGGTCCCTTTTGCTTTCCATTTGTTTTGCTTATTAACCCCTCTGACAGAGTACATGCACCAGACAATCTGTTCTGGTCTTTTATTAGCAAGTTCTCTCCAAGAGAAACAAAATCAAATCTACCAACATCATGGAAATCAGGTAAGTTTAAGCTGTCTATATCAACAGGTTTGATCTTCAAACGATCTTTCAGAAGGGACAATGCCTCATTCCCGTCTAATCTGTGGATATCACTGGATATTAGTTCATCAAAGAGCTCGTTCAGCCTGTTCTCCGTCTTAGTTACAGGTTCTGCTCAAAAAACAATCCAACAAGTTACGAGGCACACTAAAAAGATTAAAAGAGGTATCAAATTACAGACAAAATAATTACCATGTTAGCAGCAAAAGTAACCAATAGAGACAGTTATTGATGCAATTGAAATAACTTTTGATTACAAAATTATTTGTTATTGTCTGCTTTCTCAAGTAGATAAGTAACTGTAAAGGTTCTTTAAAGTAGTAATGGTATCCCTGATATATTCAGATCTCATAAGCATCAACTCTCACCAGCTAATTTTTCATCCTGTGAGTCATTGAGAATGACAGATTCTTGTTCCGAGTCATGGGTAGGTGGGTTTCTTATATCGTCTTGCAATGTCTCTTGGGAGGATAACATAGTACTTTCAGAGTTTGTGGAGTAATCATGGTGCTTGTAGCTAACTTTCCTCCTGGAGAAATCAGAGGTTACACCACGAGTAACTATGTCTATCTTATAGGTTATTAAAATAAGTATTCCCTGAAAATTTACCGTGATATTTCCGGACGACGGCGTCTAGCATCCACGGAAATTTTGACCTCATCTGGGTCTTCACCACCTCTCTGTCTCTTCATTTCTTTTCTTGCGTCTAAAATGAATATCAGCATGCCATAAATTATTTTGCACAAAACAAACCCGGTGAGTCCCACACAGAATAGGGTCTGGGAAGGGTAAGATGTACACAAACCTTACCTCTACCCAACGGGTAGAAAAGCTGTCCCGTAAAGACTGCTTGTATAAAAGTTATAGAAAACATGGTTTTGTGATTTATACGACATCAGGTAAGAGGAAAAATCACAAAGATCAGTCAAGAAATGTTACTTTCGAACTTCTCATATGCAGCAAAAAAGTCCTCTGGGTTCTGTAGCTGGTCAATTTGAAAGCTTGGTTCCAGGGTTGTAGAAGGCTGGCTGTCAATAGTTATGCAAATCAAACAAACACCAACATTTTCAACTAAGATATTTCCATGATAACATGAAACTGGTATTATGTATAACTTTTACCTTGTATCTGGCTTCAAAGAGAATTGAGCACGTTTCCGTTCCAAAGCTGGCCTTCGCTCTTGAACATTTTCCTTGTTATTTGCATTTGCATTGTCCTCTTTGGTGTTCAGGAGCTCTGAACCTCCATCTATAACTAGTTTTGCTTTCTCCAAATCCTTATGGGGGCTTCTTAACACCTAAAAGCAGTTATCAGACCACATCAGATTTTTATCAATTGGTAATCTGAATGCATTAATGATGTAATCTCTAATATTTAATTTAAGTCGAGCTTGTGCAACAGACTATGCTCTCTCCATGTCAAAACATAGGGCAGAATGTATTTTGTATGTTCTTTACAATTCTTTAGCATAATCATTACGCATCATGTCATGATGTCAATAGCCAGCCATGTAGTCAATCTTTTTGTTCTCGTATACCAATTCTCCCACTAAGGCTGTGTTTGGCAAACTGGCCGATAAGCTAGTTGTTAAAAGTTGTTATTTGTTAACTAATAAGTTGGCTAGTAACTGATAAGCTAGCTTATGAATAAAATATGTTTGGCAAAAACCAGCTTATGAGTATGTAAAATGACCAAAAAAGGGTGTCTTGGGGTATAATAATTTATATTAATAAGGGTATAATTGGAAGAAACTACAAAAAGCTCCTGAAATGGCATTTGAATAAGCTAGCTTATAACTTAGCTTATGGTTCATCCAAACATGTACTGGCTTATTAGCTAGCTTATTTTTGCCAAACGCACCTAAAATTCCTTAGTCCATAACCTCAAAAAGGATAGGCTAAATATGTCTGTTGCAGTGCTTGGCTCTCTCCAACATTTAACTCACTCCGCTGTTTATGTTTCATATATAAACAATACAAATTTACCTAATTACCTTCAACCATGCTTCTGGACATATCTAAAACCAGAAACATAAAAACACAAAGATGAAAATCTGTAGAAAGTTCGTCCTAAGCTCAAATCGAATTCCACACTATACTCACCTGCATAATAACTCCGTTGCAACTAATCTTAACAAATCGAGAATAAGAAACAAAAGCTAAACAACAATTCTACTTCTACACACATTCAATATATAGCTCAAAAATATGTAGAAATTGAAGAAAGATGTAGAGAAGGAGGCGATAAACGTACCTTTGAAACCATTTGCTGGTGAATTGCTTCGAGGTCCATGGATTCTTCAAGGTTTGTTAAATCTCTGAATGTTCGAGCGTTGAGAGACATGATAGATTGATCTTGAAAGGGATCTATGAGATCGGATGCCATGGATTCACACTTATCTTTGCATTCCAGATGGAAACCCTAACCAGAAAGAGGAGGATGAAATTTGTAAACTCTACCAGGCGGGAAGAGTGGATTTGTTGGAAGGGGTGTTTGGGAATTGGGATTGAGTTTTAAAACTTGTTAGGCTCCACACAGCTAACCCTCTCAACCCTCTCACTTTTTAATGTCACATGAGCTATACATCAGCTTTTTCCCAACCCTCTCTTTAGTCTTTACCCTTCCATAACCCTCTACAACCCTCTACAACTCTTACCCAATCCTCCCAACCCTCTCGCTTTACCCCACACACAACACACACAAACTCAGCAATGTGGCCAAACGACATGGTGGAGCCGCTTACCACCTAGCCCGTCGGGCTCTGAAACGCCACACCGGTGCCCGCTGAACCCGCAGGGCCCGGCGGGCTCAACACGCCCTACCCGCTGCGTGTAGCCTTATTGACTTGTTGGTTTCCAAGAAGTCGATATATATTCCAAAGGGGTAATTTCGTGTATGCCACAAGACTCAGAATATCGTATTTGCCCAACTTAACTTACAAAAATCATGTATATCCTTATTAAAGTATCAAAATATCAAATTTACCCAAATAGCTATTTTTTTTAATTTTTAATCATTTTTAGTTATAAAAAACATGCAAATGACTATTATATCCTCCTTTAATAAGACTTAAAATATTATATTTGTCCAACTTAAGTTACAAATATCATATATATACCCTTAATAACCTATCAAAATATNAAAACACTAAATTTAATTTTAATTTTAAACACTTTGCTTATTCGTTTTTTTTATCATCAAGTTCAAACCTTTTTTCATCACCATTCTTAAACACTTTGCTTATTCATATTTACCCAACCTTTTTTTTATCATCAAATTCAGTTAGCGGC